>PVJI01007511.1:0-77753 GCA_004026765.1 Micronycteris hirsuta
TTTTTTTATCAGTTTCTTTTTCTTAGATAAGTCCCTTTAACATTTCATATAATAAGAGCTTGGTGATGATGAACTCCTTTAACTTGACCTTATCTGGGAAGCACTTTATCTGCCCTTCCATTCTAAATGATGGCTTTGTTGGATAGAGTAATCTTGGATGCAGGTCCTTGCCTCTTATGACTTTGAATACTTCTTTCCAACCCCTTCTTGCCTGCAAGGTTTCTTTTGAGAAATCAGCTGATGGTCTTATGGGAACTCCTTTGTAGGTCACCATCTCCTTTTCTCTTGCTGCTTTTAAGATTCTCTCTTTATCTTTAATCTTGGGTAATGTAATGATGATGTGCCTTGGTGTGTGCTTCCTTGGGTCCAACTTCTTTGGGACTCTCTGAACTTCCTGGACTTCCTGGAAGTCTATTTCCTTTGCCAGATTAGGGAAGTTCAACTTCATTATTTGCTCAAATAGGTTTCAATTTCTTGCTATTCTCCTTCTGGCACCCCTATGATTTGGATGTTGAAATGTTTAAAGTTGTCCCGGAGGTTCCTAAGCCTCTCCTCATTTTTTTGAATTCTTGTTTCTTCATTCTGTTCTGGGAGAATGTTTATTTCTTCCTTCTCCAAATTATCGATTTGAGTCCTGGTTTCCTTCCTTTCACCGTTGGTTCCCTGTGCATTTTCCTTTATTTCATTTTTCATAGCCTTCACTTTTTCCTCTATTTTGTGACCACACTCAACCATTTCTGTGAGCATCCTGATTACCAGTGTTTTGAACTATCTGATCATTGGCTGTCTCTTCATCGCTTAGTTCTGTTTTTGGAGCTTTGATCTGTTCTTTCATTTGGGCCATATATTTTTGTCTCAGTGTGCCTGTTACCTAGTAAGGGGCTGAGCCTTAGATATTTGCCAGGGTGAGGCATCCCACACTGCTGCTTGTTGTGGCGCTGTATGGGAGAGGGGTCCAAGAGGAAACAATGCCACTTGGGCAGTTCTCAGCTGGCTTTCAGTCACTTCCCCCACTACCTACAAGCAAATTGGGCCCTTCTGGTGCTGGTTCCTGGGTGGGTGAGCTTGTATATGTTCTATGATCCTGTGGGTATCTCCGACGAATTCTCCTGTGAGGCTGGGAGTTTCTCCTGCTGCCACCGTACCCACAGATTTTTACAGCCAAAGGACTTGAGGCTTTATTTCCCCATTGCTGTAACCCTGGGTTGTGCAGTCTGTCTTGCTCCCAAGTTGTCCCTCCCCGTTTATCCGCATGTAGATGTGGGACTGCCCAGTCCACCAGCAGCTGCATCCCCTGCCTGGTCCTCCATCCACCTCCTTCCCTCATGTCCTTTCCACCCCGGCTGCCAGTCTCCACCACTCCTACCAGTCTGAATGAATGTTTCTTCTTTATCTCCTTGATTGTTGGACCTCCCTATAGTTCGATTTTCTGGTAGTTCTAGTTATTTTTTGTTTTTAAATTTATTGTCTTTCTTTTGGTTGTAAGAGGAAGCAAAATGTATCTACCAACACCCCATCTTGGTTGGAAGTCCTACACTTACTTTCAATTTTAAAAAAATTTAATGACAGTTGACATTTAATATTATTTTATATTAGTTTCAGGTGTACAGCATAATGGCTAGACATTTATGTAATTTACAAGGTAGTTCCCCCCAATAAGTCTAGAACCCACCTGGCACTATGCATAGTTATTACAATATTATTGATTATATTCCCTATGCTGTAATTTACATCCCCATGACTATTTTGTAAATACCAATTTATACTTCTTCATTCCTTCACTTTTTTCTCTTAGCCCCTCAATCCTCCTTCCATTTGACAGCCACCAGTTTGTTCTCTGTATCTTTTTTCTTTAGATTCCACATATAAGTGAAATCATGTGGTATTTGTCTTTTTCGGTCTGACTTATTTCACTTAGCCTAATACCCCTCTAGGTTCATCCATGTTGTTGCATATGATAAGATTGCATTCTTTTAAAAATTTTTTTTATCCTCACCTGAGGACATGCTTAATGAATTTAAAGAGAAGGGAAGGGAGGGAGAGAGTGGGAGTGAGAAACACCTACGTGAGAGAGAAACAGCGATCGGTTGCCTCTCACATGCACCCCCACTAAGAATCAAGCCTGAAACCTAGGTATGTGCCCTGACTGGGAATCGAACCTGTGACCTTTTGGTTTACAGAATGACACTCCAACCAGCTGAGCCACCCTGGTCAGGGCTGCATGACTTCTTTACCCATTTGGCTATCAATGGATACTTAGGTTGCTTCATATCTTGGATTGTAAATAATGCTCCAATGAACATAGGGGTGCATATATTATTTGAATTAGTGTTTTGGATTTCTTTGAATAAATACCCAGTCATAATGTATTGCTGAGTCATAATGTAGTTCAGTTTTTAATTTTTTGAGAAACCTGCATACTGTTTTCCATAGTGGCTGCACCAATTTGTAATCCCACCAACAGTGCACGAGAGTTTTCTTTTCTCCACATCCTCACCAACACTAGTTTGTTGATTTATTGATTTATTGATGATAGCCATTCTGATAGGTGTGAGGTGGTATCTCACTGTGGTTGTGATTTGAATTTCCTTGATGATTATTGATGTCGAACACCTTTTCATGTAACTGTTGGCCATTTGTATGTCCTTTTTGGAAAAAATGTCTGTTTAGTTCTTCTGCCTGCCTTTGAATTAGGTAGTTTGGGTTTTTTGCTGTTGGGTTATACATGATAATTTTGGGTGAGCCTAGCTAGAAGGCTCTGGCTTGGCCATGACCAACCAGTGATGTGTCTGCCCTTCGCCCTTGCAGGCATTCGCCCCTACAAATGTGACATTTGCAACAAAGCCTTCACCCAGCGCTGCTCCTTGGAGTCCCACCTGAAGAAAATCCACGGGGTGCAGCAACAGTATGCCTACAAGCAACGTCGGGACAAACTCTACGTCTGTGAGGATTGTGGCTACACAGGCCCCACCCAGGAGGACCTGTACCTGCATGTGAACAGTGCCCACCCAGGCAGTGCATTTCTTAAAAAAACATCCAAAAAACTGGCAGCCCTTTTGCAAAACAAGCTAACATCCACACTCCAAGGGAATGCCAACCTGAGTGAGGAGGAGGAGAAATGAGGAGGAGAAAGGGAAAGATGCCAGTGCTGACACATTTGCACGGATTTTTCGTTTTGAGGGCCCCCCTGGCCCTTTCTAATTACAGGTGTTCAGTTTATCTCTCTGTCCTTTTGGAGCCTCAGCAGGGGGATCTATTCCGAGGCTGTCAATTGTCATAGTGGTGTCAGGTCCCCTTTACCCATGTTCTACTGAACACAACCATGTTAACGAAATTTAAAGGGTGGCTGTGGTCACTATGCTGTACTCTTCTTTTTTTTTAGGATTTTCATACACGGAGCCAGAGGTGTTCTTAGAGAAACCATCATGTTATGGTGCCTTGAAATAAAAGTACTTCCACTTGAAATGCTACTTAAGCAAAAAAAATTAATTTTATTATTCCAAAAGAGTTTATAGGAATTATTTTAATAAATGAAATGTTCTCATGAAACTTTCCTTATAATAACAAAACAGGAGAGCATTGAGCTATATAGTTCTTTGTTTCAGGCTTATTGTGGCATTCAACTTCAGGTTATTTGGGCCTTGATTATTTTGTTTCAGTGGGTGGGTTTGAAGAGGCAAATCTTAAGTGTCGGGTAGAAGCACAGATAGCTGATGAAAAGAAAGCCCTGAAAAACTGACTTCCACACTGATGGGCAGAGGAACCTGGAGTCAAATCAGTAGGTAACTCACAAACATTTTGGTCACTTTTTGTGGCCGTGGGGTTACTCCAGAGATGCCCCTGGCTGGGGCTGGGACTTACTGACTGAAGGCACTTCTCCCTTCCATGAGTCCAGCACTGGGGAAAATGTGTGGTAAATGTTGGAGTGTGAGGAATGCTCACTGGCACACACAGTGCACATGTGGGAGGGACTGCAGCAGCCTGTGACTGCTGAGTACAGTGACCTTTAACTACCTGCATCTCCTCTCTTAGGAGGCCTGGGAGGTTAACAATAAACCAACATGAGACCATGATAGGGCAAAAGGAAGGCGGCAGGCCATGGTGGAGGAGGCGGTGAGGAAGTTTCAGGGTGTTTCCATGGCTGGAGGGGCAGTAGGAAAGGCCCAGAAGCCTCGGGAAACCATGGTGCGGGGGAAAGCTAGTTACCCTGTCCCCTGAACTGAGTGAAGTGCTGATCAGCTGCACCACATTGTCCTGCCCCTTGTCCCCTGGGCACTGCCTGGCCTGAGTGCCTCAGGTCCATTTCCACCCTGGAAGAAAAGAAAATCTTGCTTTGGGATCAGGTCACTCCTTGGTCAAGGGAAACATTTGGGTGATGAGACTGTTTTCTTATTTTCTCTGTCTCCATCTTCCATTATCTCCCCCTCTCTTCCCTTCCTTTCTTCTCCCTCCTTTTCTTCCACCTTCCTTCCCCTTTTTCCACTCTCAGACTGTGGGCCAGGCATTATGACAATATCTGGACAATAGCATATTCTATAACACTTCACTTTTGAATTAGCACTTTTCTTTCAAAAGGAAGGAAATCTACCCCTTTGCAGGCCACCTACGACCTGTGGGGTGCTGCACATGTTCCCTGGAACCATCCTTAGAGCACTAAGGGTCAGCTCTCTGTGCCTGTGAGCAGATGAGGTGACAGCAGAGGCCAGCAGTTGGTGGCAAGAGAAAGGGGCCCACAGCAGCACAATGGGATGAAGTGCAGCCTACAGGCACAGAGCCTGTGCTAGGGCTCAAACCTGGCTCCATGGGCAAATTGCTGACATTGTGTTGTGTCTCCTAACACTTGAAACAGAGGAGAGAGGCTAGAAGGTGGTTGATTTGCTTTCCTCAGTTATCTGGGTCATTAAACAACAAAAATGAACATTCCTATAAAGGAATATCTAAATTACTCTGTCTGGGGCAGCTGACCCACAGGTCATCATCCTTTATCTCTTTCTCTCTTATCAGGTTTCCCCCCACATGGCTTCTTTCACAGGCTGGCTCAAGTGGAAGTTGTATGACCACCCCCATTGGACTTCTATCCCATAGTGCAGCCCCCTAGCAGGAAGGGGGTTTGTCTTTTAACCAAAGATCTTGGGTTGGTGCTTCTTGTCTCTGATTGGCCTGATTTGGCTCTTGGGCCTGCCCCTGAGCCAATCACCCTGCTCTGAGAGATATGGGGCACTCTTTGCCCAGGCTGGAGTGATATGCTTCCTGCATCGCCTGAAGCAGGGGTAGAGAGAGCTGGGCAGCTATACATCTGGCCTGGGAGTGGTGGGAAAGTGGTTCCCCAGCAGAAAGGCAGGGTGCTGTAACCAGACAGAAAATGGATGTTGGGCAGGTATACTAGCTAAGGCAAGGTGCAGCTGCAGTAAGAAAAATTTCTAAAAAGCGATGTGGCAGAAAGAAGGTTATTTTTTTTGCCTAGCAGTTCTGGGTTTATGGGTGACTCTCCTCCTTGCCATCACTTGGGGACAGACTTCTTCCCTTTGTTACTCTGCCAAGCCCTAGGACATTGTCAACATAGGCATGGTTGAAACTGGATTTCTGTGGGTTTCAGCCTATAGGAGAGTTATCTTGGTTTGAGTTCCTCCAGAAGTGGATTCTGAGGCAAGAGTTCAAATTCAAGTCTATCGCTATGGAGGGTGATCCCAGGAAGCATCTGTAGGGCAGTAGGGAAGTGTGACAGGGATGGGAAGACAACAACCAAAGGGAATAAAATCAAGGAAGTTACTGCTATGGGCAACTGGAGCTTATCTGCTGGCAGGGATCTCTAGGAGACAGTACAGATGTGCCTCCGAGTTACCCCACATGAGGGGGATAGGAAACCATTTGTCCATTACCTCCCCATCCCTGGGGATTTAGTTGAGGTGCTGGCATTAAGGACATTCATTTCTGGGCCCTTCCAACCTGCCCTGTGCACTGGCTCCCTGGGCATACATCCTGTGCCGGGAAAAGCCCTCAGGCAGTGACAGGTTGGCCATAAGCAGCCTCCAGCACATAGAACCGAATGCTGAGGAGGCCTGGGCAGGGTGGCACCAGGTCTGGTACATGTGTGGAAAGGTCACCAACTCTGAAGCTGCTGGTCTGGAGGTGGCACATGGCCGTTCCACTCACATTCCAGGGCAAGGATTTTGCCGTATTACCTGGGGTTGGGAGTCAAGGGGAGGGGTGGTTAGTGAGAAAATGCAGCCTTCTCAGCCATAATGCTCTTTTACGCCAGAATGCAGGAATGGGTTATGGTGGATAGCTAGCAGTCTCTGCCATGGGAGGCCAAACCAATGAGGTCCACCTTAGTTTTTGACTCCTTTCTCCTCTCAACCCTGTTTGTCCAGCTCTCAGTCAGTGGTCAGGAGATTCGGCCAAAGTGTGCTGGGTCACGACTTAGGGCACTGGATTTCCAGCTGGTGGCCCTGGAACCTTAGGTCTGTAGGTGGTAGAGGTATAGATGGATGAGTCATTGTCTGCATTTTATGACCCTCGTCAGAAACCATTTACTAACCTGTACAAAGTCTACCCAGCCGTACCTTTGCTTTTGGCTGATATTAGTTCAACCCGGTGTGGAAACTAACGCTTGTGCTCATCAGAAGTGTCTACTGCTGATTAATTTTGGAGAGAAGGATCTGCTATCAATCACTGTGGTATATTTGGTGATGTCTTTACTTTTTAATTTTTCAATTACATTATTATATTACAGTTTACATACATTATTATTTTAGTTTGAGCTGTACATCCCTGTGACAAGACATTAAATAACTTACTAAGTGATCATCCCAATAAATCTTGTACCCATCCGACACCATACAGGGGTATTAGAATATTATTCACTATATTCCCTTTGCTGTACTTCACACCCCATGACTATTCTGTAACTAACAATTTGTACTTCTTAATTTCTTCACCTGTTTCACCTATCCCCCAACCACCTTCCCATCTGGCAACCGTCAAAATGTTCTCTCTGTCTGTATGTCTTTTTGTTCTGCTTGGTTGTTTATTTTGTTTTTTAGACTCAATTGTTGATAGATATATATTTATTACCATTTTATTGTTCATTTTTTATCTTTTTCTTTTCCTTCTATTAAAGAAGATCCTTTAGCATTTCATGTAATACTGGTTTGGTGCTGATGAGTTCCTTTAGCTCTTTCTTGTCTAGGGAGCTATTTATCTGTCCTTCAATTCTAAATGATAGTTTTACTGGGTAATCTTAGTTGTAAGCTCTTGTTTTTCATCATTTTGAATATTTCTTGCCAATCCCTCTGGTCTGCAAAGTTTCTATTGAGAAATCAGCTGACAGTCTTATGAGAACTCCCCTGTTGATAACTAACTGCTTTTCTCTTGCTGCTTTTAAGAGTCTCTTTGTCTTTAACCTTTGGCATTTTAATTATGATGTCTCTTGGTGTGGGCCTTATTGGGTTCATCTTGTTTGGAACTCTCTGTGCTTTCAGGACTTGCATGCCTATTTCCTTCACCAAGTTAGGAACGTTTTCTATCTTTATTTTTTCAAATAGGTTTTTGATTTCTTGCTGTCTCTCTTCTCCTTCCAACACCCTCATGATTCAAAGGTTGGGACACTTGAAGTTGTTCCAGAGGTTCCTTATACTAGCTTCATATTTTTGGATTTATTTTTTCTTTTTGTTGTTCTGATTGGGTGTTTTTTACTTCCTTATATTCCAAATCACTGATCTACTCTATGGTTGATTCCCTGTAAATTATTCTTCATTTCACTTAGTGTATCCTTCCTTTTTTTAATTGTTGTTCAGTTACAGTTGTCTCCATTTCCCCCCCATTACTCTCCCCTGCCCTACTTACCCTCACCTCCCACATTGAATCTTCCCCTGCCCCATTGTCTTTGGGTTCTTTATATATGTTCCTTGATGACCCTTCCTCTCTTTCCCCATTACCATCTCCCCCATCCCCACACATTACTGTCAATTTGTTCTTTATTTCCATGTCTCTGGTTATATTTTTCTAGCTTGTTCGTTTTGTTGATTAGGTTCCACTTATGGGATCATTGCCTGGCTTATTTCACTTAGCATAATGCTCTCTAGTGCCACCCATGCTGTCGTGAAGGGTAAGAGCCCCTTCTTTCTTTCTGCTACATAGCATTCCATTGTGTAACTGTAGCACAATTTTTTGGTCCACTCATTTACTGATGGGCAGTTAGGCAGTTTCTAGCACTTAGCTATTGTAAATTGCACTGCTATGAACATTGGGATGCATAGGTTCTTTTGAATAGGTGATTCAGGATTCTTAGGGTACAATCCCAGCAGTGAATTGCTGGGTCAAAAGGCAGTTCCATTTTTAGCTTTATGAGGAAATTCCATTCTGTTTTCTACAGCGTCTGCACCAGTCTGCATTCCCACCAACAGTGTACTAGGGTTCCCAATTCTCCACAACCTCACCAGCACTTGTTGTTTGTTGATTTGTTTATGATGGCCATTCTGACCGGTATGAAGTGGTTTCTCATTGTGGTTTGAATTTGCATCTCTCTGATGGCTAGTGATGCCGACCATCATTTCATATGTCTCTGGGCCCTTTGTATGTCCTCCTTGGAGAAGTGTCTGTTCAGGTCCTTTGCCCATTTTTTAATTGGATTGTTTGTCTTGCTGGAATGGAATCGTGTGAGTTGTTTATACATTTTGGAGATCAAACCCTTGTCCGAGGTATCATTGGCACATATGTTTTCCTATACAGTTGGTTCCCTCTTCAGTTTGCTGATGTTTTCTTGAGCCATGAAGAAGGTTTTTAATTTAATGAAGTCCCATTTGTTTGTTCTTTCCTTTATGTCCCTTGCTCTAGGAGACGTATCGGTAAAAATATTGCTGTTTGGAATATCTGAAATTTTCCTGCCTACGTTCTCCACCAGGACTTTTATGGTGTCATGACTTATATTTAAGTCTTTTATCCATCTTGAGTTTATTTTTGTGTATGGTATAAGTTGATGGTCAATTTTCATTTCTTTGCATGTAGCTGTCCAGATTTCCCAATATCATGTATCCTTCATTTCTGACTAGTCCTTTTTTATACTATTGAAGTTCTCACTAATGATTGAGCACCCTTATAAGTAGTATTTTGAACTCTGTGTCTAATGGAATGATTGTACTCATTTTGTTTAGTTATTTTTCTGGAGTTTTGTTTTGTTCTTTCATTTGGGACAGTTTCTATGTCTTCTCGTTTTGGCCACGTCTCTGTGTTTGTTTCTATGTATTAGGTAGAGCTGCTCCATCTTCCAGGCTTGGTAGAGTAGCCTAATGTAGGAGGTGTTCTGTAGGGTCCAATGGCACAGCCTCCCTGATTACCCAAGCTGGGCACTCGAGGTGCAACCCTCCTCTTATAGTTGAGACTTGATTGCTCTGGGCACATTGATGAGAGGGATATACTCCCAGGCTAATCAGCTGCAAGGACTGGCTCTGACCACCAACCACCATGGAGGACCAGCTGTGCAGTGGCCCACTTTACAGAGCAGGACTTACTGAAGCAGGGCTCTTGTGTCCACTGAGTCCACTCCTTGAGTGTGTCACTTGTTGAGGTGGTTGGGTGGTGGTGCTTCAGACCACTGAAGCTGTCTACTGGATTAATTGACTCTGGGGCCTCCGGGTACATGCAGGCCAAGGTCAGCCCCCACTATGTTCTGCCTGGGGCCACCCACCATGAGCAACAAAATGATCTGCAGATGGCTGCTACTTGTGCTGAGTTTGGAGGTGCCTGGGAGAGGTGCCTGCTGATGCTAATGCCAGGCCTGAGGCCACCTAGAAAGAGGTATAGAGCACACTGAGGCCAGATGTTGCTTGTTTGAGAGATTTTAGGAAGGTCCAAACCATGAAGCAATAAAGACAATTTGCATGGATAAGTCACTGGAAGTGGCTTAGGGAGCCCCAATGCTGTGTGGGATGTGGCTTCAGGGAATCACCAGGGCTGGGTGAACAGTGTGAACCACACTGATGGATTCTCAGACATGGTGCCTGCTGGATCTGTGAGGGAAGGGCTCATCAAAGGAACAATGGCATCTGCCAGCACTTCTTTCTGGGAGAAAGCTGCCCCCACCTCAACACCCACCCTTATGTCAGACAATTCAGTTCTTGACTGTATGTCTCTGGTGCCCAGCCTTTCAAGCCGCTGCCCCAATGTTGGAGCTCAGAAGGAGTAAGTCCACGTAATTCCGTGAGTGGGCCCTTTAAGAGGAACTGCCTTAGACTCCATAAGCCCTCAGTCTTCCTCAGCCTTAATCCTCACTGATCGTTATAGCCAGAAATTATGATACTTTTCTACCTGGCATTGAAACCCTTGGCTAGGGGGCCCTTTTGCTCCTCAGGATGGGCCTCTGCAGCTAAGATATCCCTCAAGATTTTTATCTGCTACGCATGGGTGTAGGACTGCCCATTCTGCATTTATGCCCTTCCTACCAGTCTTGATATGGCTTCTTTTTTAATACCCTAGTTGTAGGACTTCCATTCGGCCAGATTTCAGGTGGTTCTGAATGATGGTGGTTCTATAGTTTATCTGTAATTTTGATGTGGTTGCGAGAGGAGGCAAGTACTAAGGTTACCTATGCCACTATCTTCACTGGAAGTCTTTGTTAATTTCTTAGGTTGAGTTCCTGCAAGCAAAACCTGAGAAAGATTCTGAGGCAAGTGATTTATTGGGGGAGGCTCTAGGGATAAACCAATGAGGAAGTAAAAGGATCAAGGTACAATAGAGGAGGAAATTAGGCAACAATGTGGGTTAAATTGCAGTCTACCCTCAGCCCGATCTTACAGAAAGCTTGGCAGTATGAATGGTAAAATAGACACCATCTAGTGTTGAGGCTAGGGGCTGGTCATTGGCTGTGGATACCACTGGGGGAGGGGGAAAAGGCATGACCACCAAGCTGTTTAGCAGCCAATGCTCTAAGCAGCTGGGGCTGGTTCACTTGCAGGTTTCCAAGGTAAGGGAGAGAAATCACAGTAGTGGTTTTTTTTTTTTATTTTTTTAATTCTTAAGTTCTCACCCAAGGATATATTTATTGATTTTGGAGAGAGAGGAAAGGAGAGAGAGAAACATCAATCAGTTGCCTCCCTTACATGTTAACATGCCCTGACTGGGGATGGAACCTGGAATCTGGGTATGTGTCCTGTCCAGGGATTGAACCTGCAGCCTTTTGGTATTCAGGACAATGCTCTAACAAACTGAGCCACCTGGCCGGGATCAGTAATGGATTCTTAAGAGTAAAAATGATGGAGGTACTTTAACTTCAAGCATTCCAACATTCACATCATAGAGGTATCAGAAGTTGAAGAGAAAAAGCAAGAAATTGGATATCTACTCAAAAAAATATAAAAGAAAAGTTCCCTAAAATCCCAGTCCAGCACACCCAGTGGACAACTACAGACCACATTGGAGCACCACCATGCTGCCCCTGCACAGTTGGTCCTCCACGGATGGTGAAGGTTGATGCTCACTGGTCACAGCTAGTCCTTGCAGCTGACTGGCCTGGGTAAATCCCTTCCATTGATCTGCCAACACCAATGAAGTCTCAACTATAAGAGGAGGGTGTCCTCAGCCCACTCAAAGGGCAAACTTCTAGTATCCAGCTTGGGTAATAGGGGAGGCTGTGCCACTGGACCCTATAGGATACCTACTATATTAGGCCACTCTACCAAGACACAGAGTCAAAGTAGCTCTATACCTAATACATAGAAACAAACACCAGAAGGCTGCCAAAATGAGGAGATGAAGAAACGTGGCCTAAATGAAAGAACAGATCAAAACTCCAGAAAAAGAGCTAAACAAAATGGAGATAAGCATTCTATCAGATGCAGAGTTCAAAACACTGTTTATAAGGATGCTCAAGGAACTTAGTGAGGACCTCAGCAGCACAAAAACGACCCAGTCAGAAACAAATGATACACTAATTGAAATAAAGAACAATTTACAGGGAAACAACAAGAGAATGGAGGAAACCAAGAGTCAAATCAATGATTTGGGACATAAGGAGGAAAAAAACAACCATGCAGAACAATAAGAAAAAACAATAATAAAAAAAATGAGGGTAGTATAAACAGCCTCTGGGATAATTTCAAGAGGCCCAACATTTGCCTCACAGGGGTGCCAGAAGAAGAGAAAGAGCAAGAAATTGGAAATCTGTGAAAATTTCCGTAATTTGGTGAAGGAAACAAACATGTATGTCCAGGAAGCACAGAGTCCCAATTATGATGGATGCAAAGAGACCTACTCCAAGACATATCATAACTAAAATGCCAAAGGTTAAAGATTCCAAGAGACTCTTAAAAGCAGGAAAAGAAAAGAAGTTTGTTGCCCATTGTTTGCCAGATGGGAGGGAGTGTGGGGGAATTGGTGAAGAGGTGAGGGGATTAAGAAGTACAAATAGTTACAGAATAGCCATGGGGATATAAAGTACAGTATAGAAAATGGAGTAGCCAAAGGACGTTTATGCATGACCCATGGATATGAGCAATGGTGGGCAGATTGCCTGAGGGAGTAGGAGGCGGTGGGTGGAGGGAGGCAAAGGGGGAAAATTCAGGATAACTGTAATTGCATAATTAATAAAATATGATTTAAAAAAAAAGTTCCCTAAGTTCAAAAATGAAATAGACATGCAAATCCAGGAAGAACAGAGAGTCCCAAACAAGATGTATGCAAAGAGGCCCACTCCAAGACACAAAGTAATTAAAATGACAAAGGTTAACGATAAAGACAGAACCTTAAAAGCATCCAGAGAAAAGAAATTAGTTACCTACAGGGAAGTTCCCATAAGACTGTCAGCTGATTTCTCAAAAGAAACTTTGCAGGCTAGAAGGGATTGGCAAGAAATATTCAAAATGATGAAAAGCAGGGACCTGCAGCCAAGATTGTTCCACCCAGCAAAGGTATCATTTAGAATCAAAGGGCAGATAAAGAGCTTCCTGGGCAAAAAAACTAAAGGAGTTCATCATCACCAAACCAGTATTATATGAAATGTTAAAGGGACTTATCTAAGAAAAAGAAGATCAAAACTATGAACAATAAAATGGCAATAAATACATAGCAGCAATTGAATCTATAAAACAAACTAAGCAAACTAGAAGAACAGAGACAGAGTCATGGATACAGAGTGTTTTCATGGTTGGTAGGTGGGAAGGGCTTGTGGGATATGGGTGAAGAGGTGAGGGGATTAAGAAGTGTAAATAGGTAGTTACAGAATAGCTATGGGGATGTAAAGTACAGTATAGGAAATGGAGAAGCCAAAGAACTTATATGCATGACCCATGGACTTGAACAATGGTATGGGGATTGCCTGAGGGAGTGGGGAGTGCTGTGCGGAGAGTGGCAAATGGGGAAAATTGGGATAACTCTAATAACATAATACATAAAATATAATTTAAAAAAAAGATAGGCCTGGCTGGTGTAGCTCAGTGGATTGAGCATAGGCCTGCAAACCAAAGGGTCACCAGTTTGATTGACAGGGCACATGCCTGGGTTGCAGGCCAGGTCCCCAGTAGAGGGCGCGCAAGAGGCAACCATCGTTGATGATTCTCCCTCTCTTTCTCCTTCTCTTCCCCTCTCTCTAAAAATAAATAAATAAAATTTTTTAAAAAAATGATGGAGGTCCTTAAGCTCTGGGTACTTCTCCATGAAATATTTACATTTAGGTAGAGAACCTCTTTTGAAGCTAAAGGAGTGAATCACTTATGGCAAATTACGTGGTATTTGAGAGAGAAATAAAAAACTATTTTCAAATGTATACAGAAAAATATTGTCCCTTTAAATCTGTTCCTCATCTGTCAAGCCCCTCCTCTCTGTAATACCAACCACTGTTAGCTTTTTGTGGAACTTTTGTGAGTTTCTTTATTCATATTTAAGCAAATATGAATATTATTCTTGTTCTCTACTGTTTGTTTTTTAATTAGCAGACAGCATTATACATACTGTTTGGAGCCTTGCATTTTTCTTTTAATAATATACCTAGGAGTTTTTTCTATAATAAAACAAAAAAGTGTTCTCATTCTTCTTTACAGCTCTCTGGTATTGTATTGTATGGATATACTATACTAGAGGTTATCTGTCTTCTACTGATGGATATTTATGTTGTTTCCAATGTTTTGTTACTATGAAGAATGCTCAAGTGAGTTTATATATGTCATTTCACATACGTGCAGACATGTCTGTGGGGTTACTTCCCAGAAGCGCAGTTGTGAGGGCTAAGGATATGCCCACCACAGTGTTGATCGATTTGTTCAGTTTCCTAGCACAGAGATGTATCACTTTGTAGTCCCATTGGCAACGCGTAAGAGTATCCCTCTCCTCATCAGTCTGCCAATGTTGTGCTATCTTGGTTTGGAATTTGAGCCAATCTGATAGGGAAGGAATTGTTTCTCAGGGTAGTTTTATTTTATATTTCTCTTATTGTGTGTGAGAGAAACAGATTGCATGTCTTCTGCTATGACGAAAGACCTTTTGTAGTTCCCTGTTCTGAGATCCTCTTGAATGCCCATGTGTCTACTAGGTTGTTGGCCTTTTTGTTTTATGCCCAACTTCTACGAGTTCCTTTTCTGTTGTTTTTTTGTTTGTTTGTTTGTTTTGGCCAAGCAGAAGTTTTGTGATTTTTATGAAGTTTGAATTGATTCATCTTTTTCTTTTATGGGTGCTAGAGACTAAGTTGCAGTTAGAAAGGCTGTCCCACTCCAACGTTATATCAGAATTCTGTCATGTCTTTTTCTAGGGCTTTAATGGTTTCACTTTACCATGTATAAATCTTTGATCCATTTGGACTATTTCCTGGTTTATAGTGGGAGGTATGGATCCAACTTTATCATTTTCCAGATGGCTGCCAAGAAGCTATTTTTTAACAGGGGCCTCGTCCAAAACACACCAGAGAATGTTTTTTTGTTTTGTTTTGTTTTGTTTTGTTTTTAGGAAAAGGTCGTGTGCCTTAGCAGAAGATGTTGCAAATTATAGTAAGGACCAGTTTTCTTTAATTAACAAAGATTTAGATATACAACAAATATTTGCTCGGTGCCTACTGGGTGCCAGGTACTTTTCCAGATACCAAGGCTCCGAAAAAGTAGACACAACTCCCTGCCCTCCAGAAGCTTTCTTTCTCTTGGGGACAGACAAGAAATAAGCAAGTAAATATATACTGTTAGCTAATCTAGAGAAAAATCACATTGGTGTAACAGTTACTATGACTGTGTAACAAAGTGTGCTAAAACTAAGGGTTCTGTGGGTCAGGAATTTGGACAGGTAACAGCGCAGAGGCACAGGGGGTGGTTTTCCTTTTCTCCATGATATCTGGGGCCTCAGCTAGAAGAATTGAAGTTTGGGCCCTTCTAACCATTTGAAGGCTCACTTGCTCATGAATTTGATGGTTAATGCTGGTTGTTGGCTGTGGTCTAGATTTTGCCCACAGGGGGCTACCCTTATGGTCTCTCTGTGTGGGCTAGTTTGGGTTTCCTCTGATGTGATGGGTTTCAAGAAGAATGTCCTAGGAGAGTCCTAGGAAGTGGAGTCTGTATCACCTATAAAGAGCCTGCCTCCTGAAGCATCACTTCTGCCCCATTTTGTGTTAGAAGCAAGTTCCTAAGGCAGGTCTATATTGAAGGGATGGAGAATAAGACTTCCTTCTGATGGGAAGAGTGGTTCTAGAAGAGCTGTGGGAACATGCCAATTGCTATGACCATTTTTATTTTTTAAACATATTTTACTGATTATGCTATTACAGTTGTCCCAGTTTACCCCCTTTCCCCCCCCCCCCCGTACCCCCATTCTCTTTAGCAATTCCTCCCTTAGTTCATGTCCATGAGTCATACATATAAGCTCTTTGGTTTCTTTATTTCCTATACTATTCTTAACACCCCCTGTCTATTTTGTACCTACCAATTTATACCTAATCCCTGCACCTTTTCCCCAGTTCTTCCCCCCCTCAGATGATAACTCTCTAAATGTTCTGCATATTTATTATTCTGTTACTGTTCTGCTTATTTGCTTAGCTTGTTATTTGGATTCAATTATTGATAGTTGTGAAGTTATTGCCATTTTAATGTTCATTGTTTTGATCTTTTTTCTTATATAATTCCCTTTAGCATTTCATATAATAATGGTTTTTTAGATTCAGTTGATAGTTGTGCCTTTGTTGCCACTTTAATGTTCATAGTTTTGATCTTCTTTTTCTTATATAGTTCCCTTTAGCATTTCATATAATGATGGCTTGGTAATGATGAACTCCTTCAGTTTTACCCTGTCTGGGAAGCACTTTATCTGCCCTTCCATTCTAAATGATAGCTTTGCTGGATAGAATAATCTACGTTGTAGGTCCTTGATTTTCATCACTTTGATTATTTTTTACCAGGCCCTTCTAGCCTACAAAGATTCTTTTTAGTAATTAGCTTATAGTCTTATGGGAACTCTGTTGTAGGCAACTCTCTGCTTTTCTCTGGCTGCTTTTAAGATTCTTTATCTTTAAACTTTGGCATTTTAATTATGATGTGTCTTGGTGGGGTCTTTTGGGTCCAACTTGTTTGGGACTCTTTGTGCTTCCTGGACTTGTATGTCTATTTTCTTCACCATATTAGGGAAATTTTCTTTCATTAGTTTTTCAAATAAGTTTTTGATTTCTTTCTCTTCCTCTTCTACTGCTGGTACTCCTAAGATTCGGATGTTGGTATGTTTGGAGATGTCCCAGAGGCTCCTTATTTGATTCTTTTTTTTTTTTTTTTAATTCTTTTTTCTTCTTGCTGTTCTGATTGAATGATTTTTCCTTCCTTATGTTCCAAATTGTTGATTTCATTCTTGGCTTCATTCCTTCCATTTTTGGTTCCCTGTGGATTTTTCTTTATTTCACTTAATACAGCCTTCATTTCTGAAGTGATGCTGGACCAACTCCAGGCATAAGCCCTACGATGGCCTGGAAGCTTCTGCTTTTGAATATAGGGAGTGCTGAGCTGCCATGTGAGAGGTCTGACTAGTTTGCTGGAAAGCCATGTGAGAGGCCACATGGACAGGTCACCTGGAGAGGGAAAGGTCCTGAGACTACATGGACATCCCAGAGAAGCCCAGCCTTCTCGCCCTCCCTGCCAAGACTCCAAACGTGTCAATGAGTCATCCTGACATTCCAGCTCAGTAAAGCTGCAGAACCCTGCAGTCCCAACAAAAATCTGTGAAGAGCAGAAGAACCACCTCGATGAGCCCAGTTGGTACACAGAACTTGAGAGAGAATAAAATAATTGTTGTTTTAATCACCTAGTTTTTAGGTGTTTTGTCATGCAGCAACAGGTAATTGGAACACTTTCCCTGACCACCCCAACTCAGATCATAGCCTCTGTCTCTATTTCTTTTCCTTTGTTTTTCTTCACAGCACTGAAACTTTCCTGACATTTAACATGAGTTTGTTTACTGTCCATCTATCCCACTGGACTGTAATCTCCGTGAAGGTGAAGAATTTTGTTTGTTCTGCTCACTGCTTTATTCTTGGACCTCAGGACAGTGCCTGGTCCTAACAGATATTCAGTAAGTATCTGTCCAAGGAATGAATATATACGTATCCACTCTTCTAAGATCAAAATAGCCTTGCTATTAGAATGACCCTTTCCTTCTGAGGAAAAAAAAAAAACAACCATCTAATCCCCAGCTCTCAGGGACAAATACTGTTCTGTAAGGAACATCCTACAACTGGCCATAGGCATCGAAATCCAACATTTTTTTTCAACTCCTGCTATATGGAAGATTGATTGGAGAACTAACAGATAAACATTTAAAAATAACAGCAACTTTAAACAAATCCAATTCTGTGTTTGGAGAAGAGGGGACAAGAAGTAGCTGATGCGAAGCCAGCTGGAGGAAGGAGTGAAGAGCACCAAGTACCAGGGAGGCGATGGATGAAGGGAACTGACCCAGCTGCTCATGACTCCCAGGGCTTGCCCCACACTCCTGCTACCTAGTAATTCCTTTAGAGAGATTCCTGGGCTCCAGGAGTCCTGCTGTCTATGTAAAGGGGCAGATTTGTGTAACCACCATCATGGTCCACACAGTTGCTCTTTGGGTTCTCTCTTCTATAGACTTGATGTTTTCTCAACCAATTACAAGCCCAGTGCACCATTTTAGCTGATGTGGGGAGGTGTTTCATGGGGGCAGAAGATGAATGGGATGACAAATAGTGGGATAGTAAGGACAGCTGAGGAGTGCTTTTTTCTGTCAGAACTGTTGGCTATGCACATGCTCCAATGTAATTTAGACACACTAGGGAAGTAGTAGCATGTACTAGGAGACAGCGGACAAGCTGGTTTCTATTTCTTTCTTTGTTGCTAAGCATCCTCATCCATATATCCAACCAACCATCTCACCAACTGTCCCAGAAATAGACCCTGAGACAGTGGTTTATTACTGATATTGTCATGGGGAAGTGAAACAGGAAAGAGAAGACAGCTTGTATGGGGTGTGTTAATGAGCAGGTTACCGCTGGACATAGTCAACTGGGGAGCTCAAGGCAGCTATATAGAACATGCCCCAGAATTGTCTCACCTGAGAGGTAAGGAAGCTGGGCTATTCAGCCATCAACTCTCGTGTTTCCTTGACCAACAGAATTAACTCCATGGAACTTTGGCCTGCCCTGCAGCCAGATAAAACCTTCAGGCAGTTCTCAGGTTTTTCTAAGAACCCATCTGTCTTAGTCAGCTTGGGCTGCCGTAACAATGCACCATTGACTGGGTAGCTTGTAACAGTAGAAATTTCTTTCTCACAGGCTGCAAGTCTGAGATTGGAGAGTCAGCATGGTTGGGTTCTAGTGAGGGCCTTCTTCTGGGGTGCAGACTGCCACTGACTCTTTGTTGTGTCTTCACATGGTGAAGAGAGAGCAAGGTAGCTCCCCAGCTTCTTATAAGGGCACTAACCTCCAACCTCATGACCTAATCACCCCCAAAGGCCCTAACTCCAAATACCATCACATTGAGTTGGGGGCTTCAACCAATGAATTTTGGGGGACCCAAACTTCATTGCACCATCATATGGAAGCAAGTACTGAAGAGAGATGGACAGGGCAAGACAGTGTTGCTACACGAACCAGCACAACCTGTGTGTCTGCCACGAGTCAGGCCCTTTGCAGAGGAAATATGAAGCTGGACCATGCTCACTGTCCAGTGAGAAAGCTGGATGCACAAGTAGATGTTGACACTAACACAGAAGTCCAAGTCAAGTGCTGTGGGAGCTGGATCACTACTGAAGAGACCAGGAAGCTTACAGAACAGGGAACATGTGCTGAGTCTTGAGAGCCAGATACAAGATGAGGGGCACATATGTATCATTAGCAGTTCAGAGTCTTGCCCTGGTTGAGTAGTTCAGTTCCGTTGGACCTTTTTCCGGATATACCAAGGTTTCAGGTTCAATCCCCTGTCAGGGCACATGCAAAAATCAACCAATTAATGCACAAATAAGTGGAACAACAAAACAATGTCTCCCTTCCTCTCTCTAAAATCAATAAATAAAAAAAGAAATATATATTTTTTTAAAAAACAGTTCAGAGTCTCTGCACTTATATGGTAGCTGCCATCCGTGATGTGAGACAGCTAGAATTCGAAACTATGTTAATGATCCCCAGGCATTTGGAAGGTAAAGCTATACCAGAAGGGGGTGAGGCCTCTCAGTCAACTCCAGGTGGCATGTGAAAATAATTCTCAGCACACAAACTATACAAAAAGCCAGCAGGCCAGATTTGGTCCATGGGCCATTGTTCCATGGTCTCTGCCTCAACTCTTGCCCCTGTTTTCTACTCTCCAAGCAAAACTGATCTTGAAAGGGGATGGGAAGACTTTATTCCTCTGCTTATCCCACCTTTCCACCTTCCTTAGAATAAATCTGATGTCCTTTCATGGCCTATTGAATTTGGCATCACCTGACTCCCCACCTGCTCCTAGTCTGACATTCCTTCCTTTTCCTCACTGCTTCCTGACCTACCCTGTCCTCTTACTGATGTCCTTTCTCTAGACTGTAAACTTTCTTCCTTCTAGGCTTTGGAAATACTCTTCCTGTGGCTTTTGTTTTTTAATTTTTCTAAAGATTTTATTTATTTATTTTTAGAGGGGAAGGGAGGGAGAAAGAGAGAGAGAGAGAAACATCAACGTGTGGTTGCTCCCCATGTGGCCCCCACTGGGACCTGGCCTGCAACCCAGGCATGTGCCCTGACTGGGAATCAAACCTGCGACCCTTTGGTTCATAGCCCGCACTCAATCCACTGAGCTAGGCCAGCCAGGGCCTCTTCCTGTGGCTTTTTACATTGGCCAATTTTCATCTTTCAGGTTTCATTTTACATGTCACCCTTCAGAAGAATCCTCTCTGACCACCTGATCCAACATTGCAATCCCTTAGCTAGCTCAGTGATTTTGGTTCTTCATGATGCCTCTCAATCTGTAATTTTCTTACTACTTTTTCACCTGTTAATTGGCTGCCCTCCTCTAGACCATAAACTCCATGTCTATTTAGATCCTCAATGTCTTGCACAAGCTGGTGCAAAATAGGCACTCAATTTGTGGGGTGAAGGGATTAATAACTTGCAACTCACAACTCTGTGCTTTTTTTTTTTTTTTTACCACCCTGTCCATCTCTGCTGCTGCGTAAGTCCCATTTTACAATTCTTGCTTCACTGTCTGGCTCCTCTAGTTCTGCATCTACTTTCAAATCACTCAGCTCATGGAATCCACAGACTCTTAGCAAAGGGCTGCCCAGAACTAACCACAATGTCTCTGGTGGGCTATTTGGAGTCCCAGGTCTTTTTCTATTGTTCTGGGCCAGGGCAGTTCCCCTGTGTTGTTTGTCCCCTCACTCATCTCTCTTAAAACTGTTCTGTGTGTCTTTTGTCTACTTCTTCCACTTGCTTTATCTTATTTTTTTAAAATATTTTTTATTGATTATGCTATTACAGTTTTCCCAATTTTCCCCCTTTATCCTCCCTCCGCCCTGCCCCCACAACCCTCCGGCATTCCCCCTACCCCTTAGTTCATGTCCATGGGTTGTACATATAAATCCTTTGAGTCCTCTGTTTCCTATACCATTTTTTAAAAATCTCTCCCTGTCGCCCTGGCTGGTGTAGCTCAGTGGACTGAGCGCAGGCTGGGAACCAGACGATCCCGGTTCGATTCCCTGTCAGGGCACATGCCTGGGTTGCAGGCCAGGTCCCCAGTGAGGGCCACGTGAGAGGCAACCACACATTGCTGTTTCTCTCCCTCTCTGTCTCCCTCCCTTCCCCTCTTTCTAAAATAAATAAATAAAATCTTTAAAAAAAAAAAAATCTCTCCCTGTCTATTTTACGCCTACCAGTTATGCTCCTTCTTCCCTGTACCTTTCACCACCCTATTCCTCCCTTCACTCTCCCCACTGAAATTCCTCCATGTGATGTCCATTTCTCTGATTCTGGTTCCTGTTCTAGTTGTTTGCTTAGTTTTTGTTTTTGTTGTTTTTCTTTTCTTTTAGTTTCATTTGTTGATAGTTGTGAGTTTGTTGTCATTTTATTGTTCATATTTTTTATCTTCTTTTTCTTAGATAAGTCCCCTTAACATTTCATATAATAATGGCTTGGTGATGATGAACTTCTTTAACTTGACCTTATCTGGGAAATACTTTATCTGCCCTTCTATTCTAAATAAAAGCTTTGCTGGATAGAATAATCTTGGATGTAGGTCTTTGCTTTTCATGACTTCAAACACTTCTTTCCAGCCCCATCTTGCCTGCAAGGTTTCTTTAGAGAAATCAGCTGATAGCCTTATAGGCACTTCTTTGTAGGTAACTGTCTTCTTTTCTCCTGCTGCTTTTAAGATTCTCTCCTTATCTTTAATTTTGGATAGCTTAATGATGATGTGCCTTGGTGTGTTCCTCTTTGGGTCCAACTTCTTTGGTACTCTGTGGGCTTCCTGGACTTCCTGGAAATTTATTTCCTTCACCAGATTGGGGAAGTTTTCCTTTATTATTTGTTCAGATAAGTTTTCAAGTTCTTGTTGTTCTTCTCCTTCTGGCACCTCTATAATTCAGATATTGGAACATTTCAGGTTGTCCCAGAGGTTTGTAAGTCTCTCTCCTTTTTTGAATTCTTGTTTCTTCATTCTGTTCCGGTTGGATGTTTATTTTTTCCTTTTGTTCCAAATTGTTGCTTTGAATCCTGGTTTCTTCCTGTCACTGTTGGTTCCCTGAATATTTTGCTTTATTTCATTTTGGGTATCTTTCATTTGTTTTTTCATTTTTTGACCGAGCTCAATCAGATCTGTGAGCATTTTGATTACCAGGGCTTTAAATTCTCCATCAGATACATTGGGTATTTCCTCATTACTTAGTTCTCTTTCAATTTTTCTCTGTTCTTTCATTTGGGCCATATTTTTGGTCTTGGCACACCTGATAAGTTGTAAGGGGGTGGGGCCTTAGGTATTCACTGGGGCAGGGCAACCCTCTTTGCTGCACTGTGGCAATGCCTGTAGGGGAGGGGCCAGAGAGGGAACAATGCAGCTCGCCTGCTTGCCTCCAGCTCACTTTCCAGTGAACTGTCTCGTGTGAGACTGGGAGTTTCTCCCACCATGGCAACCCCCGCTGTAGTCCACAGTCAGCTCTGAGTCTCAGTTTCGCCTTCAGCCAGCCCCGCCTGCCTGGTCCACTGCCTTGCTTCAGTTTTCTAAGCTGGCCCAGCCCATGCAGTCTGCTGCCTTACCAGTCTGGTTGTTCCGGTTGATTTTTAATTTAATTCTTTGTTTGTCAGAACTCCATGCAGTTTGATTTTCTGGTGCTTCTGGTTGTTTATTGATTTTAGATTGGTTGTTATACTCCTTTTGGTTGTGCGAGGAAGTGAAGGGTTTCTACTTATGCCTCCATCTTGACTTGCAGTCACTTGCTTTATTTTGAGTTCAAGATCCACCCAGTTTTCTCAATTTGTGACCACCTGTGCTATTTATCCTGTTCTGTAGTTACTACCCAAGTCTTGTTTAAAGAAAAAATAAACCCACTCCTTATGTATAACTGTTGATTATGGTAACGGAAAAGGAAGAATTGACAGATAGGACAGTTTCTTTAACAAGCAGTATATGTAGTGAATGCTTCACATTTGTCCAGTGCTGTTGATGTATCCCAGTGACTAGGGAGGTGATATACACATCTGAAATGGTTAAGTGGCAGAGGTAGAATACAAACAAGAATCAATGTAGATGGTAAAAATAATGGCCCCTTAGAAGTTCCATGAAGGGTGGAATTATCATATGCTGATTAGGGTCAGTTTCAAGGAGGAAGGAACAAATATGTGCCCAATGATTGCTCCGACAACACTGGGGTCAGTACTGTCCCCAAATTACTGATGAGAAAGTAGGTATGGGGAAAGGAGGTGACTCAGCTAACATCGCAGGGCTGGGATTCCAAGCCTGATCCTGAGGCTCCTACTTTCTGCACTTACAGCATCTCCTTTCAAGAAGTTAGAAAGACTTGAGCTGGATGTAAGGTAGGATTAGGGTTCATGTCCAAGCACTTAGAAAATTAAGATTTGGCTGAACAAAGGCATGAAAGGAATTATTTTAGGCAAAAGCATCATCATAAACAAGAGTCTGGTGCTGTGGGACAGTTGTGATAGTGTGAATGGATGTTTCTAATTACAACTGAACTTTGCTTGTGGTTTAGACTCGTTTCCTTTTCTTAACTTTTAGTAGTCCACTAATTTAGTGATTGTACTTATTAAAGACATGCTATATAACAGTTCAGCAATATTGCTTTTTTTTACACCCTTATCGTTAATGGAACATTTTTGTATGTATCTTTTAAAATGTATCTGTGTCTTTGATGATTAATATCTAACATTTTGTGCACCCTGAAATCTTTTTAGACTATGACTTTAGAAGTCTTTGAAGCAGGCAGTCCAAGCCCATGATTTGGAAAGAAGTCAACTGAGACTCTGAGCTCAGTCCTCTGTGGTGTTTTGAGGAAGCAACTCTCCACTAGTGAGTTAAGATTGCTCAAGAATAGCTTGCTCTGCTTGGAGCCACAGTCTCTTGCCAGTTTGTAAACAGCCTTATTCCTAATTTATCTCACTTCTCTTTTCTGAGCCAGTGACCCAGATTCATTTAGCTGTAGGAAGCCTCACAGGGCTATGCAGACAGGTCTCCATGTCGCCATACTAGGAAAAGTGAGAAGAAAGTCATCAAGCTGCCTAAAAATGGGGAGAAGATAATAGAAACACTTTCATGCAGTTACTTGAATTCAAATCAGAGCTGTGTTAGGAACTAAATTGCCCCAATTCCCAGACATATATGTAGATCTACCCATATTTGGCTTCGGCCCCATAACTGCAGTCTACTTTGCCCACCACTAGGTGGCAATCGCGCTTTCTTTTATTTTTTAAAAAAAGATTTTATTTTTAAAGAGAGTGTAAGGGAGGGAAAGAAGCATTGACATGTGAGAGAAACATCAATTGGTTGTCTCTTCAACGCCCCTACTTGGAGACCTGGCCCACAACCCAGGCATGTGCCCCGACTGGGAATTGAACCGGCAACCTTTCAGTTCTTAGGCTGGTGCTCAACCCACTGAGCCACATTAGCCAGGGCCAGGGTGGCAATCCTGTTTTCAAGCATATTTCATTTAAGCAATAATGCTGTCCAAACCAAAAAGTTAAAATGAATTGTTCTCACCCCATCATGTTGGCAAAAAAAAGTCTTAAAATTCTTGTGTTAATGAATATGTGAGAAAGCAGAAAACTTCAGACATCATTGATCTGGGAGAGGAATGTGGCAGTAATGTTTAAGCTGTGTACATCCTGGGCCAACAAAGATGCATCCAGGTGTGTTCATTTGATGATGATGATGGCTAACCTTTATTTTGTTTTCATGTTGTGCTAGGCACTGTCCCAAGTGCTTCCATCATTGAACTATTCTACGATAATAGTAGGTACTATTATTTCCCCTCAATTTACAAATGAGGAAATTAGGCACAGAAAGGTCAGGTAACTTGCCATAAGGTCACACAGCTAGTAAGTGGCAGAGCCACAATCCACATCCTGCTTCCACCACATTGCACCTGCCTCCTGAGTGCCAGGAAACATGTTTACATGAGTGTGCTGTTCACCGCAGCATTGTCTATAGTTACAAAATATTGTTAGGAAGCTTATCAGCCTAATGGTGACACAACGGAGCATGAGGAAATATAGATCTGGAAGTGTTCACCTGAAGAGATCTCAAAAATAAGTGTTGGGACAAAGCAAGAAAAAACAAAGAAAGTACAACTATATATTCATGGTATATTATTAGCATAGGTGGTGAAACTATAAAAGGATACACGGGAAAGTTACCCCCCAAATTTATGATGGGATTAGGAAAACAAAGATAAGGACTTTTATCTATGACCTATTAAAAACTCTCCTTGCCCCCTGCCCAAATCTTGATAAAAAATAAACCCTAACCCAGAACATTTTAATTTTTTTTAATATTTTATTGATTATGCTATTATAGTTGTCCCATTTCCCCCCTTTATTCCCCTCCACCCCACACCACCCTCCCCCATTCCCCACCCTTTAGTTTTTGTCCATGGGTCATACACATAAATTCTTTGGCTTCTACATTTCCAATACTATTCTTAACCTCCCTCTGTCTGTTTTCTACCTACAATTTATGCTACTTATTCTCTGTACATTTTTCCTCCTCTCTCCCCCTCCCACTCCCCTGTTGATATCCTTCCATGTCTTATATAAATCCCTTTAACATTTCATATAATAAAGGCTGGGTGATGATGAACTCCTTGAACTTGATCTTATCTGAGAAGCACTTTATCTGCCCTTCCATTCTAAATGAAAGTTTAGCTGGATAGAGTATTCTTGGATGTAGGTCCTTGCCTTTCATGACTTGGTATACTTCTATCCAGGCCCTTCTTGCCTGCAAGGTCTCTTTTGAGAAATCAGCTGACAGTCTTATGGGAATTCCTTTGTAGGTAACTGTCTCCTTTTCTCTTGCTGCTTCCAAGATTCTCTCCTTATTTTTAATCTTGGGTAATGTCATTATGATGTGCCTTGGTGTGTTCCTCTTTGGGTCCAACTTCTTTGGGACTCTCTGAGCTTCCTGGACTTCATGAAAGTCTATTTCCTTCACCAGCTTGGGGAAGTTCTCCTTCATTATTTGTTCAAATAAGTTTTCAATCCCAGTAAGTTTTCATTTTGGTCTTCCGCTTCTTCTGGCACCCCTATGACTTGGATGTTGGGACGTTTAAAGATGTCCTGAAGGTTCATAAGTCTCTCCTCATTTTTTTGAATAGTTTCTTCATTCTTTTCTGGTTGGATGTTTTTTTCTTTCTTCCGGTCCACTCCATTGATTTGAGTCCCAGTTTCCTTCTCATTCCTATTGGTTCCCTGCAGATTTCCCCTCATTTCCTTTAGCATATCCTTCATTTGTTTAACTAATTGCGACCAACTTTCAACCAGTCCTGTGAGCATCCTGATTACCAGTTTTTGAACTGTGCATCTGATAGGTTGGCTATCTCTTCATCACTTAGTTAAATTTTTCTGGAGCTTTGATCTGTTCTTTCATTTGGGCAATTTTTTTTCCCTCGGCACACCTGTTACTTTAAGGGGTGGAGCCTTAGGTGTTCACCAGGGCAGAGCAACCCACATAGTGTTGTGTTGTGACCCTCCCTGTGGGGGTGGGGCCTGAGAGGACAATGGCACTTGCTCAGTTCTCCGCACTTCCTTCCCCGGCTACCCACAATCAAGTTAGGCCCTTCTGTGCTGACTCTGGGGTGGGTGGGCAGGCCTGCACAGTTCCAAGTCCCTGTGGGTCTCTCCAATGAACTCTCCTGTGAGGCCAGGAGTTCCTCCTGCTGCTGCCTCAACCTCCACAGGTATTTTCAATCGGTGGTTTGAGGCTTTATTTCCCTGAGATGGTGGGTTGCTCGGTCTGTTCCACTCCCCAGCTTTTTCTCTCGGTTTTACTGCATGCTAATGAGGGACCACTCAGTCCACCAGTTTCAGCCCTGCTGGGTCCAGGTCGGCCAGCTGCGGGTTTCGCTGAGTGCACCAGCCACATTTTGGCCAGGTGCGCCCGCCGCGGGTCTTTCCGGGAAGCTGGAGCATTGCTGGTACTGCTCCACTAACCGCATCTTGCCTAGTGCTCTCCACCCGGCTCCGCCCAGCTTACGGGTCTGGATGAACATGTCTTCTTTAACTCCTTGGTTGTTGGACTTCCAATCAGTTCAATTTTCTGTCAGATCTGGCTGTTTTTGTTTTTCAAATTGTTGTTTTTCCTTCTTTGGTTGTGCGAAGAGGCACACTGTGTCTACCTACGCCTCCATCTTGGCCGGAAATCCTCCCAGAACATCATTTTATGATTGATTCACACATGCATTGCTCAAACCTGACAACTGTTATTGTCATGGCAACATAAAAACCTTTTACAGTCAGGGACATCTCCCCAGAGATTCTCTCAAGCTCCCTTCTATGGTATAAATTAAAGATTCATAGGTTCTGCTTCCAGCAACAGCACAACTCTGTGCTTCACCTGTAGGCCCCAGAGGCTTGGAAGGAAGGGAGGGAGGCAAGGAGAGTGAGTTCTGCCTTTTACTTAGTAATTGATTGCTTTAAGATGGTGTTTGTTTTTAGAGCAACAGCTCCAGACAACTTAAGTATTTATTTAAAAATGAAAGTTCCAACTATTTCCTTGCTTCACTTTGTGTGTGAGGGTAGGGTGGGGAGTGGAGCTGGAGGGTAGGGTAGGTTATAATCAAATGTTTAATTGCTCAGGTGGAAAGATGCAGTGATTACAACAAATTATCCCTCTCCAGCTCCTTTTAAAGCTGGTAGGCAAATTGGTTACCTAGAAACACACTGATTTATGACTAAACCCTTTTCCTGTATTTACCACAGTCAACAAATATGAAACCATAGCTCATATGTTCATGTTTTCCTAGAACTATAATGGGTTTATATAGAGAAGTTAATGTTCTCAGATTAGTATGTGATAATGGTTCTGAACACGAGACCAGGTCTGAGGGGAAAATTTTTTTTTTAAGTTTTATTTTTAGAGGAGAGAGGGAGAAAGAGGAGAGGAATATTTATTGGTTGCTTCTCATACATGCCCCTACCAGGATGGAACCTGCAACCCAGGCATCAACCCTGACTGGGAATTAAACCAGTGACCTTTTGCTTTTCCGGATGAAGCCCAACCAATTGAGCCACACAGGTCAGGGTGGAAAATTTTTATTTTTCAAAAACCGACTTTTAGTGCCAGCACAGAGCTTTTGTCAGCTGCATTAAATGCATTAATGTGTAGAATTGCAGAAAGGAATGCAGACAATTTTGAATCTAGTGAATTGTCTCAAAGCATAAGACTGTAAGGCTCATTTTGTACTTCTGTGAGGTAACCTCACGGAAAAGCAATTCATACTTCCTTTTAAAAATATTTTAATTACCTCAATTGGAGAATCTCTCCTTATCACAAATCCTGTTTCTTCACAATTTCTTAGGGTAACAGGTAGTATCCAAAAATTAGTAACATTCATGTTAATTCTTAAAATATGACTCATTTAGAAATTCAGATTTGGCCTTCTCCTGTTATGCCTTAGTAGTCATTTTTTAAAGTGATATTTCCTTCTCAGGTGATTGAGATTTCTTTAATTGGTGAGATCTGAAGATTATCAAGATTGTAATTAGAGATTGAGGTGCTCTTGTGTGGTTTGGGGACACCTACCCAGGGAGTAGGGAAACTCCCTACCAACTACATCGTCTTGATCAGACTCTAAGGGTCTTTATAGAACTCATCACACCACCATTAGCTGGGGAGATTCTTGGTTCGAAGTGACAGATCTAAGGTGCATTTATGTTAACAGTATTAAAACGAGTCTCGTTGGGTCTGGTCTCTTAAATTAGGAGTATTATAGCAGTGTGGAAAGGCGTATTATAGCCGTGGGTAAGGCGTATTATAGCAGTGTGGAAAAATCTAGGGTAAGGCATATTATAGCAGTGTGGAAAAATCTGGCGGTACGATTTTAATTTTCTCACTTGATTTCTGACTTTGGAAATTACAGGTTACAGAAATATATGCTACTTTAAAAAATGCAGATATGTAGAGTTGATAAAAGGTAATTCATAAGCCTCCTCTCTCTGACCTAAAACTTACTTTCCTTGCCAGGAGACCCTGATTCAGGACATCTGCCTGCATTCATTTACACAAAACACATACCAAAGCTACTGAGCCAGTGGCATAATTCTGAATTTAAAAATGAAATCTAAACAATTTCCAGGTTTGTGAAATTAATCTATAAACACAGAAATTAAAACAAAAAATGAGAAACCTCATTACTTTACTCACATCTTGTATTTTATTTTTTATAACTCATGGCTAATGAAAAAACTAACTAACTATATGCAGCACCCTATGATTTTAAGACAGCAACTGTAACTTAAACGTTAACCCACTTCACAAAACAGGGGCCCTTCCCCTAGGGCAATAGTGGGGATTTATTTATGTTTCCCAAACCCAGTGACAACTAATAATTTTTATTTACTTATCAAACACATAAAAAATAGATGGCATTATTGATCCCCACAGCTGAAAAATTCCACACATGATATTTTTCTCTATGGATAAGATTCACTGACTCAAACCAGAATATAGCTACTTAAACTCCTACAATTACTTCAGGGGTTATTTGGTGGTATGCCAAGAGGTACTGCCAATGATATAGTGAATATGCTCCATCTTCCCAGACAGTAATATTTATTCGAGGCTAAGGAATCCCATATTTATTTTTCAAAAATGTTAAATGGAAATTTTTTTTCCTAAAGAAATATATAAAGAACCTCAACATATAAAACAAGTTTTAGGAGACTGTCCTGGCAGTAGTAGCTGGCCGATGCTAGTTCTCCCTCCACACACACGCTGGGGCTGCGTGGCCCCGTCCCTCCTCGTATACCCTGAGGAAATGCTTGGCACACCAAGCCTCACTGCCCTCCAATTTCAGTTCAAAGACTGGGAATCCTGCCCAGGACATAGCAAGGTCCACAGGGGGTCCAAGAGCCATCAACACTGTGTAATCTTGCTTGTTCTTTTTAAAAGTAAATCATAGTCAGAGGTAGAAAGCTGGCCTTTTATGTGCTAAAGTCCAGTTCGTTATATCTAACCTTTCCTGGCTTTTCAGTGTTTTTGGCTGCAATAAATTTCAACAAATTAATATTTCTGCTTGTGTTAATTCAGCTCTCAGATTCTCCACTTTAGGTCATAGTAAATAGTAATGTATTTTCCCAAAGTATGAGAAATTGCTGATGTTCCTGCCCCTAATCTGGTTTCTATATATTCTGGTTCTTTTCTTTCTTTGTATATTCTTCTAGTCGAAGAAGCCACTTTGCCCAGTACTGGGAACATAACTCTGCGTCCATGAAATGTGGGTGGGCAGGGGATCCATCTTTGTAGGCCACCACAATTAAACCACACTGAACCTAGAAAGAAACACAGGAGGACCAGAGTTTAGGTTAATTTCCTTCTTACTCCAGGGCAAACAAAACAATCTACAGCACAGGGGCAAACACAAGGGCCACGGGCCGAATCCCGCCCTCCACCTTGTTTTATCCAGCCCGGCACCTTGTTTCTACCCAGTGGCTCGCTTAACTGTTAAGGAGTAGTTACATTTATACAGTCCTAAATTGCATTTGGCCCTTTGAAGGCAACCGCGAGGCTGACGTGGCTTCTGGTGAAATTGAATTTGATACCCATGATCTACAGTAATATCTCCTAACTCAGTTTCTAAGATGGATGATGAAAGACTGCACCAGGATATAAAAGAACACAAAGATGACAGATAAGACACTGAAGAAAAGGTCTGTCATCACTAAAGAACTACTAACAATGACAAAACACCCTGAAAAAGGTGGGGGGAAAGCACTTTTTAAAGTGGTATACAGGAACTTCCAGTTAAGATGGAGGCATAAGTACACACGGCTCACCTCCTTATACAACCACATCAAAAATACAACTAAACTATAGAACTACTATCACTCAGAACCATCAGAAATCATGTTGAATGGAAGTCTGACAACTATGGAATTAAAGAAACCACATCCATCCAGACTGGTAGGAGGAGTGGAGACATGGAACAGGCTGGTCCCACATCCAAGTGTGGTAGATAAAAACTTGGAAGGGATATCTTGAGAGTGAGGAGTCCCAGTCCTGCACCAGGCCCCCCAGCCAAGGGTTCCAGTGCCAGGAAGATATGTCCCTATAACTTCTGGCTGCAAAAACTATCAGGGATTGAATTGGTGGAAGAAACAAAGCAACAATTGGCCTCAGTGAACCCCCAGCACCAGGACCTCTTGCTAAGTGGCGCTAGCCCCAGCACTAGCAGCAGCCAGCCTAGGTTCACAGCTTGGCTTCACCTGGGAACCTCCAAGCCCAGCAGAAGTAGCAGCCATCTGAGATTGCTTTATAGCTCATGGAGGGTGGCTCCAAGCAAAACACAGATGGGGGCTGACCTTGGCCTGTACTACCTGGCAAACCCCAGAGCCCTACTACCCAGTGGACAGCTACAGACCACGTCAGAGCACCATCATGCTGCCTCAACACAGCTGATTCTGCTGGATGGCAGAATTTTGTGGTTAGTGGTCACAGCCAGTCCTTTCAGCTGACTGGCCTGGGTAAATCCCTCCTGTTGACCTGCCAACAGCAACCAAGGATCAACTACAAGAGGAGGGTGTACTCAGCCCACACAAAGGGCTCACCTTGAGTGCCCAGCTTGGGTGACAGGGGAGGATGTGCCACTGAACTCTACAGGACACCTACTACATTAGGCCACACTACAAAGACATGGAGTCAAAGCAGCTCTACCTAATACATAGAAACAAACACAGAGAGGCTGATAAAATGAGGAAACAAAGAAACATGGCCGAAATCAAAGTACAGAACAAAACTCCAGAAAAAGAAATAAACAAAATGTAGATAAGCAAGCTATCAGATGCAGAGTTCCAAACACTGATTATAGCCCTGGCTGGTGTAGCTCAGTGGATTGAGCGCGGGTTGGGAACCAGACAGTCCTGGTTCGATTCCCCGTCAGGGCACATGCCTGGGTTGCGGGCCAGGTCCCCTGTGAGGGCCATGTGAGAGGCAACCATACATTGCTGTTTCTCTCCCTCTCTGTCTCCCTCCCTTCTCCTCTCTCTAAAAAAAAAAAAATAAATAAATAAAATATTTTAAAACACTGATTATAAGGATGCTCAGGGAACATAGTGATGACCTTAAAAGTTTAAAAAAGACCCAGTCAGAAACAAAGGATACACTAATTGAAATAAAGAACAATTTATAGGGAAACAGTAGAATGGATGAAACTGAGAATCAAATCAATGATTTGGAACATAAGGAAGCAAAAACAACCAATCAGAACAACAAGAAGAAAAAAGAATCCAAAAAAATAAGGATAGTATAAGCAGCCTCTGGAACAATTTCAAGTGTTCCCACATTCACATCATAGGGTTGCCAGAAGGAGAAGAAAAAGAGGAAGAAATTGGATATGTATTTGAAAAAATAATGAAAGAAAAATTCCCTAATTTGTTGAAGGAAATAGACATGCAAGTCCAGGAAGCAGAGAGAGTCCCATACAGATGGATGCAAAGAGGCCCATTCAAGCCACATCATAATTAACATGCCAAAGGTTAAAGATAAAGAGAGAATCTTAAAAGCAGCAAGAGACAAGCAGTTAGTTATCTACAGGGACTTCCCATAAAACTGTTAGCTGACTTCTCAAAAGAAACTTTGCAGGCTAGAAGGGGTGGCAAGAAATATTCAAAGTCATGGAAAGCAGGGACTGACAGCCAAGATTGCTCTACCCAGCAAAGGTATCATTTAGAATCGAAGGACAGATAAAGAGCTTCCTAGACAAGAAAGAAACTAAAGGAGTTCGTCATCACTGAACCAGTATTACATGAAATGTTAAGGGGACTTATTTTAAGAAAAAGAAGATCCAAACTATGAACAACGAAATGGCAATGAATACGTATCTAGAAGAACAGAGATGGAATCATGGGTAAGGTGAGTGCTTAGATGGTTGCCAGGCGGGAGGGGGGTGTGGAGGAATGGGCGAAGAGGTGAGGTGATTAAGAAGTACAAATAGGTAGTGACAGAATAGCCACAGGTATGTAATGTACAGGAGAGGAAATGGAGTAGCCAAAGAACTTATATGCATGACCCATGGACATGAGCAACGGTGTGGGGATTGCCTGAGGGAGTGGAGGATGCTAGGTGGAAGGGGCAAAGGAAGAAAACTCAGGACAACTATAATAGCATAATAAGTAAAATATTTTTCAAAAAAAGTGATAGCAAGGAACAGAGTAAGTAGTGGGATACGAACAGAATAAGGACCATAAGGAGTTAAGTAGCTATAAATAGGTGTCAGGCAAAGCTTTAAGGAGAGCCTCAGTGTCCTGACCTGAAAGCTATAGTTGGCATCATGGTTTATGGCACCGACATATGCCACAAGCTGTAGCGGGTTGTCAAATGTATTTCGGATAAAAGGTTTTGGTTTCTCCGATGTCTTCCAATCAATCACACACAGGTTGCCTCTAAAGAGAAACCAAAGGGAAGTCTTTGTAGGTAATAGTTCAAACTAAAAAATCTATTAGGTTAACTTTCTTACATACAGTTTACTACTTGTCACCCAATGACTATTGCTTCTGTTCTACACTTGCCAAAAAGGCAGCTCCTCTGAGCTTTACCTCTTAGGAATAGAAAGGTCTGATGTTCTCTCTCCTTTGAGTCCTTTATTCAGTCAGTAAATCAGCCTGTCAGGGTTTTGATGGACAATGTTTCCTAAATTGGTACAGGTCCATGTGGGAGTGATGGGAAACAACTTTTCCACAGTTCAAGTTTATACACTCTCTTGAAATCCCTTGGAAACTCCAAGGCCTTCTTTCCTTTAACACAGGGGAATTGAAACTACACCTATTATTATTTTGGTTGATTTTGCTTCAAATGCTTATCACAATAAACCACAACAGAGCAGTAGCAAAGTCCTCATCGTAAAAGACTAAATGTAATAGTCCCTCAGAAATTCTCTTGCTCAAAAACATCAACACTTACTTCTTCGTCTTCTTTCTTTTTTTAAGTCAAATAACCACTGTATTCCTCCTCAATCCCCCCATTCTGGTGGGATTTTATACTTGCCAACTGCAAGCAAAAGGATCATAGGGTAGGTGAGTGGAATGATAACTGGTAACTCTCAAAGGGCTCTCTCTGTTCAACCTGTCTTTCATGACTTCAATTTCAAAACCAGCAGTTTAGAGAGAGATTTTATACAAGATGTGTATGTTACTTACCTGTCATCATAGCTCTAGAGTTACAACTCATCCAAGGTATTTATAAAACCAGTCTAGAGTAGCACTGTCTACAATTACAAATAAAATGTGAGCTACATGTTACTTTAAATTTTCTAGCCACGTCAAAAAAAAAAAGAAAAAATAGGTGAAATTCCAGTATTTTTTTTACTCCAACATATTAACAAATATCATTTCAACATATAATCAATATAAAAAGTTATTGGGATATTTTACATTCATTGTATATGAAGACATTGAAATCTAGCTGCCATTTCCAGTTCTCTTCCTTGAATAAATCAAAATACCCTATACATAAAGATTTCTTCCATGGGCCACTGTTTCTAGCAAGTACTATAACTTGTAGAACTTAATAATGTGAAAAAAATCCTAGTTGTATAAACCCAAATTAAAATTGCAGTAAGACAGTCTATAAATAGCTCTTAAACAAATGGAAAATGCTCAGCCTAATTTTTGTGGGATGCAGATTGAAATTTCTAGATACAATGTTATCAAAATTTAACACTGTGTTGTTAAAAGTGTGCACAAATAAGCATACTCATGTCTGTCTGTGGAAACTTAAAATGCACATGTGCTTCCCCCAGCAATTTTCTTTCAGTACGGACCAAAGCAGAGCAGTGGTCTGATAACCTGAGTGCGCGTGACAGTGCCCAGAAAACCTAGGAAGTGCTTGTGCCCAGGCTTACTTGACATCAACTGCATTTCCCCAAACTGTGTATGTCACCCGCCAAAACAAACAAATGAACTTGTGCATTTGCCTAGAAAAACTCTCATAATAGTATAGAAGGAGACACATTCATTGCAGTTTTTAATCTGAAAACTAAAAATAACTTGAATGTTCCCACTAGAGAAACAGATATGCTCTGTTCATAAAATGGAAGACCAAACAGCAGTAAAAGTGCAGAACAGGGTCAAAATAATGATACCAGCATTTTTTAAAATATAGTATGCTTTTTAAGTAATATACAGGGAATATTTCATTTAATCTTTATAATAACCCTAATGAGGCAGGTACTATTATTTGTCTTATTTTACAGATGAACAAACTGAAGTATAGAGAGGCTAAATAACTAGGCCAACGGTTAAGATGAAAAGCCAGGCAGCCTGGCTCCCCAGCCCAGTTTCTTACTAGTCTTGAGATTCTAGAGATTTCTATATAATATGACTCTCACAGATACATATGTAACAAGACATAATATGTGTTTGTGGATTATACATAGCACTGTGTGTGTGCGTGTGTATGAGAGTACAGAAAGTACACTGGAAATACATTGTGTGTGTACCATACATAGTGGTGTGTGAGCAGTAAGTAGTACAGGAAGTAGACTGGAAGGGCGCAGTACCAAACTTTTAACAGTGACTGTCTTTGGCCAGGTGATTGTGAGAGAAGGGAAAATGTAATTAAGGGTGACGTGAACTTAATTTGTAAAGTTATATGTGTTTTAAAAATTTGAAAGCAAATGTCACAGTGTTAACAGCTGTTAATTATGAGTGGTGAAAAATTATTAAAAGAAAATAATGGTGCAGATCTATATAAACTAATAAGGAAAGATCTCTAAAATACATTTTCAAGTGAGAAAAAAGCAGGGTATAGTGTGCTTTTTTGTAAGTGGTGGTGGGGACAAATGATTATACAGGTAGTCATAAAATCTCTCAGAATTCCAAGAACTTTTTAAACAGAGGTTGAAAAAAGAACGGGGGTGGAGGATTCTGGAAAGATGGCAGAGTAGGAAGCACCAGGAATCTGTCTGCCCACCCAGAAGACAACTGCAAAGGCAGAATCTGTCTATAACTATTACGGAAATATATAGTCTATTGAAGGCTTGGATGGTAAATTGTGGTTAATTTTGGTCAATTTCAGCTCTTAGCAAAATAGTGGCAACCCACCCCTCATTAGCAGGGCAGGCAGCTGTGCACATATTCCCGGAGCAGCTTGTATACAGCTTGTGAAAATCAGAGTGGACAAAAAGGAGCATGTCCGCCAAATGTCAGGGATCTGGGTTTTCATCACTGATAGTTGTTTCTGATCACACAGATGCAGACAAAGAGGAAGGTGGCTACTGCTGATGCACCTGCACCTGTTGTTGCAAGCCCCTCCACCTCCAGCTGAAGTGATCGCTACGGGAGTTAAAGGGCAGACATCCCTCACCCCCTTCATTTTTCCTTTTTTCCTTCTGGGAGTCAAACACTAAAGACTACAACATCCAAACACACCTGCATATAGGAGAGAATTAGAAATTGACTGCACATGACCAAGGGAAGGTTTAGAAAAGACCTGAGAAGACCTTAAATTTATACCTCCCGCTGATGCTTGGCACAGAGATAGCCTGCCATAATAAGTCCGAAGCCCAGCAAACTCTGGGGGAGAAGGAGAATCTGATTTCCTGTGTTAGCACAGTATTAGATTCAAAAGTCCAGTTTTCAACAACGAAATCCCAAGGCATACAAAGAAATAAGGAGGTATGGTCCATTCCAAGGAAAAGAATAAATCAACAGGAGCTGGGATTGAAAAATATGTGATGGCTGGTCTATCAAAGACTTTTTTAAGAGTCTTAAAGATGCTCAAAGAACATCTCAATAAAGGTAAATATATGGGCAATTATAAAATCTAATATTATTGTAATAGTTTGTGACTCCATTTTTTTGTTTTCTACATGATTTAAGAATAGTATATTTTAAAAAATTTGTTAGTCTAAAAGCTCGTAACATACTACATTAACAAAATGAATAAAACCACAAAATTATCTCAATTGATGCAGAAAAATCATTTGAAAAATTAAATACCCTTTCATGATAAAAACATTCAAAAAACTAGGAATTAAAAAACCCACCTCAACATAATAAAAGCCACATATAAAAAACCTACAACAAACACACACAGTGGTGAAGAGTGAAAAGTTTTCCTCTAAGATCAGGAACAAGACAAGGCTGTCTTGTTTTTGACACTTTTATTCAACAGAGTACTGGATGTTCTAACAACTAGGCAATACAAAAAAAAAATAAAATAAAAAGCATGCAAATTGGAAATGAAGTAAAATTATCCTTGTTCACAAATGATATAATCTTATATATCAAAAACTTTTAAAGAATCCACACAAACAAAACTGGAAGAATAAATGCAGCAAAATAGTCAGGTACAAAGTCAATAGACAAAAATCAATTGCTTTTCTACATACAAACAATAATCTGAAAACTACAAAAATGGTTTCATTTATAAGAGCATCACAATGAATAAAACACTAACTTACAAAGGAGATGAAAAACTTGTATAATGAAAACTATAAATCAGCCCTGACTGGTGTGGTCAGTGGATTGAGCCCCGGGCCATGTCCTCCGTTTGGGGTGTGTGAGAGGCAACTGATCGATGTATCTCTCACACATCAATGTTTTTTCCCCTTCTTTCTCCCTCCTTTCCCCTCCATAAAAAAATAAATAAATAAATAAATAAATAAATAAAGTCTTTTAAAAATAAAAATTACAAATCACTGTTGAAATTAAACAAAACATAAATAAAATGGAAACACATTCCATGTCCACGGATTGGAAGATTTAATATTGTTAAGATGTTCATACTACTGAAAGCAACTATGAATTTAATGCAATGTCTATAAAAACCCCACTGACATTTCTTTTTTTTGCAAAAACAGAAAAATTCATCCTAAAATCTATATGGAATCTCAAAACACTCCAAATACCCAAAACAATCTTAAAAGAACAAAACTGGAGGATTCACACTTGCTGATTTCAAAACTTACTATTGGGTTGGCCAAAAAGTTCATGTAGTTTTGTTCTGTAAGATGGCTCTAGTAGCCTTTAGTTGTCTTTAACTTCATTTGAAACAATTTTGTTAGATTATATTGAGACAGCTGTCATATTAGTGTGGATTTAAGCCCTGGCTGGTGTGCCTCAGTGGATTGAGTGCTGGCCTGCTGACCAAAAGGTCACCAGTTCAATTCCTAGTCAGGGCACATGCCTGGGTTGCAGGCCAGGTCCCCAGTAGGGGGCGTGCTAGAGGCAACCACAAATTAATGTTTCTCTGCCTCTCTTTATCTCTCCCTTCCCCTCTGTCTAAAAATAAACAAAATCGTGGACTTCCGGCCAAGATGGAGGCGTAGGTAGACACACTGTGCCTCCTCACACAACCAAAAGAGGAAAAACAACAATTTAAAAACAAAAAACAACCAGAACTGACAGAAAACTGAATTGTAGGGATATCCGACAACCAAGGAGTTAAAGAAGACACATTCATCCAGACTGGTAAGTGGGGTGGAGCCAGCAGTTTGTGGAGCAGTACCGGGCAACACTACAGCTGCCCGGAGAGGCCCTTGGTGGAGAGGCCCGTGGCAGGCGCCTTCAGCAAAACCCACAGCTGGCGTACCTGGACCCAGGGGGGCTGAGACTGGTGGACCGGGCAGTCCCTCATTTGCTCACTGATAAACTGGGAGAAAAAGCTGGAGAGAGGAGCAGACCGTGCAACCCACCACCTGGGGGAAATAAAGCCTCAAACCGCCAATTGAAAACACCTGTGGAGGTTGAGGCGGCGAAGGAATTCCCAGCCTCACAGTGAGTTCGTTGGAAAGACCCACAGACACTTAGAACTACACAAGCCTACCCACCCGGGAACCAGCACTGAAGGGCCTAACTTGCTTGTGGGTAGCGGAAGAAGTGACTGAAAGCTGGCAGAAAGTGGAGTAATTGCCATTGTTCCCTCTCAGACCCCACCCCCACAGGCAGTGTTACAACACTACGATGTGGATTACCCCGCCCTGGTGAACACCTAAAGGTCCACCCCTTAAAGTAACAAGTGTGCTGAGAAAAAAAAAATGGCCAAAATGAAAGCGCAGATCAAAATGCCAGAAAAAATACAACTAAGCAACAAAGAGATAGCCAACCTATCAGATGCACAGTTCAAAACACTGGTAATCAGGATGCTCACAGGATTAGTTGAATTTGGTTGCAAATTAGATGAAAAAATGAATACGCTAAGAGAAATAAGGGGAAATGTACAGGGAACCAACAGTGATGGGAAGGAAACTGGGACTCAAATCAACGGAGTGGACCAGAAGGGAGAAAAAAGCATTCAACCAGGAAAGAATGAAGAAACAAGAATTTAAAAAAATGAGGAGAGGCTTAGGAATCTCCAGGACATCTTTAAACGTCCCAACATGTGAGTCATAGGGGTGCCAGAGGAGAAGAAGAAATCCAAGGGATTGAAAATTTATTTGAACAAATAATGAAGGAGAACTTCCCCAAGCTGGTGAAGGAAATAGACTTCCAGGAAGTCCAGGAAGCTCAGAGAGTCCCAAAGAAGTTGGACCCAAAGAGGAACACACCAAGGCACATCGTAATGACATTACCCAAGATTAAAAATAAGGAGAGGATCTTGGAAGCAGCAAGAGAAAAGGAGACAGTTACCTACAAAGGAATTCCCATAAGACTGTCAGCTGATTTCTCAAAAGAGACCTTGCAGGCCAGAAGGGGCTGGATAGAAGTATACCAAGTCATGAAAGGCAAGGACCTACATCCAAGAATACTCTATCCAGCTAAACTTTCATTTAGAATGGAAGGGCAGATAAAGTGCTTCTCAGTTAAGGTCAAGTTCAAGGAGTTCATCATCACCCAGCCTTTATTATATGAAATGTTAAAGGGATTTATATAAGACATGGAAGGATATCAACAGGGGAGTGGGAGGGGGAGAGAGGAGGAAAAATGTACAGAGAATAAGTAGCATAAATTGTAGGTAGAAAACAGACAGAGGGAGGTTAAGAATAGTATAGGAAATGTAGAAGCCAAAGAACTTATGTGTATGACCCATGGACAAAAACTAAAGGGCAGGGAATGGGGAGGTGTGGGGCAGAGGGGAATAAAGGGGGGAAAATGGGACAACTGTAATAGCATAATCAATAAAATATATATTAAAAAAATAAAAATAAAATCTTTAAAAAGTTAAAAAGCTTATCACAATTGGTGAATTTTTGTATAGCCATTTTAATATTGAAGATGAAAGAAAATAAGCAAACATTTTTACCATATTTTGCTTTATTATTTCAAGGAAGGTAAAAATGCAACTGAAATGCAAAAAAAGATGTGTGCAGTGTATGGAGAAGGTGCTCTGACTGACGGAATGTGTCAAAAGTGGTTTGCAAAGTTTTGTGTTGGAGATTTCTCAGTAGACAATGCTCCACAGTCAGGAAGACCAGTTGAAGGTAACAGAGATTAAATCAAGACATCGAGAACAATCAACATTATTAACCCATGGGAGACACCCAACATATTCAAAATATCCAAATCAATCAAGTTATTGGTGAAAATGAAAAGATGTCTTTTAGTTTACCAAAAACAAACAAACAAACTTTTAAAAATAATGTGGTACTGGCCTAATGACAGACATACAGACAAACAGAATAGAGAACCCCAAAATAAACCCTCGTTTATATGGTCACATGATTTTTGACAAGGGTGCCAAGTCCATTCAATGACAGTCTTTTCAACAAATGGTGTTGGGAAAACTGGATATCCACCTGCAAAGAATGAAGGTGGACTCCTACATAACATCATATGCAAAAATGAACTCAAAATGGTTGTATAACCTAAATAGAAGACTTAAACCACAGGGCCAAAGCTTAATGACACTGGTTTGGCAATGATTTATTAGATAAGACACCAAAGGCACAGGCAACAAAAGAATAGACAAATTGGATTACAGGAAAATTTAAAGAATTTGTGTATCAAAGGGTAATCCACAGAATGGGGGAAGAGAATTCAAATCATATTCTGATAAAGATTAGTATCCAAAATATATAGAGAACTCCTAAACCTCAACAACAAAAAATACTAATGAAGTTTAAAAATAGGCAAATGATTCAAATAGACATTTCTCTAAAGAAACAGATGGCCAATCAGCATATGGAATGATGCCCAACACCACTAATCTTTAGGGAAATGCAAATCAAATTCACAATGAGATACCACCTCACACCCATTAGGCTAGCTAGTATTAAAAAATCAGAAATAACAAATGTCAGAGAGAACATGGAAAAATGGGAACTTCTGTGCACTGTTGGGACTATAATATGGCATAGCCCCTATAGTACACAGTATGGTGGTTTCTCAAAAAATTACAGAATTACCGTTTGATACAGCAATTCCATTTCTGGCATATCTCCAAAAAAATTAAAAGCAGTCTTTTTTAAAAAAAGATTTTACTTATTTATTTTTAGAGAGGGCAAGGGAGGGAGAAAGAGAGGGACAGAGACATTAATGTGTGGTTGCCCCTCGAGTGCCCCTCACTGGGGACCAAGCCTGCAACCCAGGCATATGTCCTGACTGGCAATTGAACCAGCAATCCTTTGGTTCACAGGCCAGCACTCAATCCACTGAGCCATATCAGCCAGGGCTAAAAGCACAGTCTTGAAGAGAGATTTGTGCACCAAGTTCATAAAAGCATTATTTATAATATCCAAAACCTGAAAGCAACCCAAGTGTTCACTGACGGATGAACAGATAACCAAAATATGGTATATACATACAATGTAATGTTAACCAGCACGAAAGAGAAATTTTGACATGTGCTATAACATAGATGAACCTGGAGGACATTATGCTGAATGAAATAAGCCAGCAAGAAGAAGGAAATTACTGTTATTTCATGTATATGACAGAAAGTAGAATGGTGGTTGACAGTGGCAGGAAGTAGGGAGGAATGGGGAAGTTACTATTTAATGGGCAGAGCATTTCAGCTTTACCAGATGCGAAGTACACTACTGGAGATGTACGGTGGTGATGGTTGCACACCACAAAGGTGTTTAATACCACTGAACTATACACTTAAAATATAAATGGCCAATTTTATGTGTGTTTTATATTTCTTCTAGAGAGATGGGGAGGAGGAGAGGTAGAGAGAGAGAGAGGGAGAGTGGTGGTGGGAGGGAGGAAAGGGGGAGAGGGAGAGAGAGGGGGAGAGAGAGGTTGTTTATTTTCTCATATGCACCCTGAATGGGGATCTCACTTGCAACCTGGGTACCTTCCCTGACCAGGAATGGAACCTGCAACCTTTCAGTCTGTCTATAGGACCGCCCTAAAAAACATAACTGAGCCACACCAGCCAGGGCAGAAAAAAAAACATTAAAAGAGTGGGGGAGGGACTTTTTTTTTTTAAATTCTTCAATTACAGGTGATAAACCTTAGTTTCAAAACTGTTCAACATTCATATTTGCAATGCTGATGTTCTGCATGTCAAGAGCAAAAAACAAATAGCACTACTTTGGACAAAGTCTGTAAGCCCTATGAAAAGCATCTGGTGTCAGAAATTTCTTGTAGATCTTGGGTGGAATTGATTGTATGGCTACACTGGTTAATCCAAAGGGCCGACAAAAATAGCCTATTAAATTTCTAGGCACACAGGGCTCTTCTCAGATGGGAGGCAGCCAGGGCACAAAACTGCATGGTGGTCGAAACATAGTTTCCAGAGTAATAAATACTATAATTTTTTAAATTAAAATTTAACTAGGATCCCAAAGGTTACACTCACAGATTCCTTTTGCAACCATCCTGTTGTATTGCTCACATATTTGGAGGAACAGGGGTATGCGCAGGTTATAGCTACCCTTGGAGCCTGGAGTAAGTGGGACAAACAGCAAGGGGAACAACATAAAAACCACAGGAAGCTGCAGTCAGCTGAGTCCCCATCCATGTCAAAAACTACTTGTAAGCCAGGAAGAGTTGATTTGCAGGGCTAACAGATCAAAATGCTATTTTTAGGGAAACAGGAAAGAAAATGCAGAAATCAAATTGGATCTTATGGTAGGTACGTGGCTTGGGGGGAGGGGAGGAGGAACATAGTAGAAAACACGCCACCCTAGGGATACTGAAAAGTTATACCTTTTCTCCACCAAACACTTTGATTTTGGAATACAGATTTACAAAGACTATGTGGCTCTTCTCCCTGAATCCATCCTAACTCTATTCTCTTACCTGTGACACAGGTTCTGACTTTCAGAGGCTGCACCTTGAAGCAAGAGTTAAGAAAAAGTTGTGTTTGTCAGGCACCATCTATCCCACCCTGCATTAATTCACCTCCACAGGTTGATAAAAACAATCTAATACTCACTGGTACTCAGCCACGCAGTCCAGCAGACCTACATACTTTAAGCTCTCATGTTGAACAGCGCTTTCAAGAGCTCGAACTCCACTGACATCTTTCAGAATATGCTGGACGCTTTCGATGTAGCCAGATCTGAGATTTTCATCTCTCTCTTTTAAGTTCCCTTGTGGTGAAAGTATGCTTTCCAAGGCTTCATGGAACCGTTTCCCTTGTAAAAATATGTCTGAAGAGAAAATCAGGGGAAAAGAAATAAAACAAAAAAAAGACCAAACTAGTACTAAAAAACAAATACTCTAAAAAACTCCTGAGTAATAAAATTAAAAATCACATAAGTGACAACCCCTGGGATACCACATTTTAGCCCTTGTGAAACCTAGGAATTCACTTTAAAAATGAAAGGGAATGGAATAGGTTAGCCAATAAAATGGATTAAGATATTTCTAACTGAATTATGCCAAAACTAGAATTAAAGATCTGGGGGATACAGGAATATACCTAATTTTTGTACTGTGAATTTTTGCTTTTTATGTCCTAGGAGAGAGGATGTATCAGATACTAAACTGGTAAGAACAGATATAACATTTGATCTTAGCCAAAAGGCTGAGAAGCGATAGTACTGTGAATTTTAGTACTCATTTTAGTAAGTTAACTGGCTGTGGTAAATACTGGGTTGGCCAAAAAGTCTGATTTTCACCAATAACTTCATTGATTTGGATATTTTGAGTATATCAGCTCCCCCCCACATGGTATAACATTAATTATTCTCAATTAATGTCTCGATTTGATCACTATCAACTTCAACTGGTCTACCCAACTGTAGAGCATCGTCCAGCAAGAAATCTCCAGCACAAAACTTTAAACCACTTTTGACACATTCCATCAGTCACAGCACCTTTTCCAAGATACTCCGCAAATCTTTTTTTTGCATTTCAGTTGCATTTTTACCTTTCTTCAAATAATAAAGCATAATATGCCGAAAGTGTTTGCTTATTTTCTTCCATCTTCAATATTAAAATGGCTACACAAATGTTCACCTGTTGTGATGAGCTTTGTTTAAATGCACACTAATATGACAACTGTCACAATACACGCTAACAAAATTGGTTCAAATGAAGTTAAAGACACCTAAGTGCTACTAGAGTCATCTTACAGAAAAAAAAAAGAAAAAAAAAATCTAAATGAACTTTCTGGCCAACCCAATAATTATTAGAAATTTAGGAAACAGCACTTTTGTTTACACTTTTTACAACCAAAACTCAATAATGGGCATAAAAGTGATGGGAAGGCCTTTCATTAGCAGGCTTAGTGACTGGCAAGAAATGAAAAATCAAGGCACGTACAAATTAAAAATAAGGAGTTGTTTTGGAGATTTTGTGAGACCCGGAGGATGGGGAGAAAAATATGTGACATTCTTCTCCTGCACTTTTTTTTAGGGTTAGAACAGTCTAGGACAGTTGCCCTGTCCTGAATTTTTTTCCTCATATATTTTTAAGAGACTGTAAACATACTCAAAAATAGTACCTATTCACTTGATTCTCAGTAAGGGAAAGAAAGGGTGCTGGTGTGCTAAGGCAGTGGCTTTGGTGCTTTCAAAATACTGTATTTCTTCTTCTTCTTTTTTTTTTTTAAACAAGGGAGAGCATGAATGCAGTCCCCCATTACCACAAACCATGCAGTTGAATTTCCCACATTTGAGGAACTCACAGGGGTCTGCACATCCAAAGTACAATGGATAAGCCTCAACCTGGGTAAAACACCTTCGTGATTACATCTCCCCTGCCAGGTAAGTATCAAAATAGTGTATTAACTTTCAAATACAGCGACCAGCAAGATAAGGATCATTACTCCCATTTTAATGAATGAGACCTAGCCGGAGCAGCAAATTTACCCAAAAGCAAAAGCTAGACCCAGCAGCCTGACATCAGTCTATATTCATTCAGTCCACCACCATACAGCAGACCAAGGAAAATAAATTCAGGGATCATCATCATTTAGATACACACAGAAACAGAGTAGAAAATATACGAGGGGGAAACCAAAAACACCCTGGAATTTATTTATACAAAATTGCGTATTTATTCTTACATGTTTAAACTTCAATCACCTTCTATGCACTCTCCATTTGATGCAATACACCTATCATGATGTTTTTTTTCCATTGCTCAAAACAGTTTGAACCTCGTTGATTTTTGATGCCTTTTAGTGCTCTTACCGTTTGTTTTTTTTCCCACCTCTTCCACATCGGTGTAACATTTCCCTTTGAGGACTTTTTTCATCAGGGTAAACAAAAAAGTCGCTCTGGGTGAGATGGGGTGAACAGGGAGGGTGGAGCATGGGTGCCAAGCCGTTTTTGGTCAAAAACTGCGGAACACTCAATGTAGTGTGAGCAGGTGTGCTCATAAATCACCTGTCATGAAATGGGCAAATGTGTTGAAAGAGCCTTCAAAAAAAAATCACAGAAGCCTAACAGCAGCTTTTACAAGGCCAGCTGGTACAGTGATACAGACGCATTCCTAGAACCTATTGGGGGAAGCCTGTACTACAGGGGACCCGTCCTCCAGAAGATAATTCAGGGTCTTTTTTGGGTCCTCCCTCCCTTGTACATGCTTAGAGACAGACCCACAGAAAATGAGGAAAACAATCTCATTTAATGAGGTAATATCAAAACATATTACATTTGTCAGGTATTTTTTACAAAGATTTTGAAAGGTCAGTTCTACCACTAGCAAAAAGGGAATTACTTCTGGGAAATAACTTAGAGAGTTAAATGGAATTCAATTGAGCACCTCAGTTAATTCTACTCCAATTTTACTTAGCTCAATTGGACTTAATGACAGCACATGAAAGGCCTACAAGAAAATTAAGACTGATGAAATTAAAGCCTAGGAAAAAGAAGTGTAGTATTCATTTACAGACTAGCTTAATGAAGCAGACAGAACATGTTAAAAACAGGAAGAAAAAAAGTTGCTTCATCATCAACTGCCTAGCAAACAGACAACTCATTCCCCAGTGCAGACAATCTCTGGCTAGGTTCTTAACATATAAAAGGCAACAAACATGGGAAGCTAGATTACAGGATCCCTTAGATTGTAAGGCTCAGAACATGAAAGAAAGAAACATCAATTTTTATTGTCCCATTTATTTATGCATTCACTAGTTGCCTCTGGTATATGTCCTGATGGAATTGAACCTGCAACCTTGGCATATTGGAAAATGCTCCAACCAACTGAATTATCTGACCAGGGAAATATATATTTTTAAAGTTTCAAGATTTATTACAGATAGTATTAAGTCAGAGTATGCACTCAATAAGTAAAAGAATTAAAATGAAATGTGTTCAAGTCCCAGTATATAAAGGGCATTAAAAAAAATTCATGAGTTGATAGGATGGATAATATTTTAGGATTTAAAAAAATCAGTAGCAAAAAACTGAAAAAAATAAACCTTACCTATTTTCACTATGATAAACACATAAAAATCAGAGAAAGTCAGACTTTCAATCTTCAAAAGGTAAACTGATACTTGGGAAACTCACAAAAACTCAAGATGCCATTCAAAGGTGTTTTTATGTTACTTGTTTAGAAAGCAGAGAATACAGGCACACCTTGGAGATACTCCAGGTTTAGTACACACCACGGTAATAAAGCAAATATCTAAGTAAAGTGAGCTGTCATTTCTCCCCTTCAATTTGTAAAAAAAACCCTCCAAAAACCCAAAATACACCTGTGAAGCACAATAAAGCAAATCACAATAAAAGAAGGTATGCCTGTAGCTTGGTGGTTGTTACTAATTAACCTTCTTCAGAAGGCAGTTAGCCCCTGCATGGATACTTTGTCCCAAACAGCTGAGGAATGTTATAAGGTGCTACAATTTTGACCATTTTTGCTTTATCCAGGTGACACCTATATACTGAATAATTTTCTTTAAAACATATGACCACTTGTTTAACATGTATGCACAAACACGTTTTTTTCTAAGATACCTCAAAATAAGTGCATTACTTTTAAAAATAAAAGTGCTGCCCTGGCTGGTGAGGCTCAGTGGACTGAGCACCTGCCTGCAAACCAAAGGGTTGCTGGTTCCATTCCTAGTCCAGGGCACGTGCCTGGGTTGCGGCCAAGTCCCCAGTAGGGGGTGGGCGAGAGGCAACCACACATTGATGTTTCTCTCCATCTCTCCCTCCCTTCCCCTGTCTAAAATAAATAAATAAAACATATTTTTAAAAATATTTTATTTTATTTATTTTTAGACAGAAGGGAATGGAGGGAGAAAGAGATGGGGAGAAACATCAATGTGTGGTTTCATCTCACATGGCCCCCCTGGGGACCTGGCCTGCAACCCAGGCATGTGCCCTGACTGGGAATCGAACCGGCAACCCTTTGGTTTGCAGCCCGCGCTCAATCCACTGAGCTACACCAGCCAGGGCTAAAAATAAATAAATAAAATATTTAAATAAATAAAAGTGCTTGTGTACTAAGGGTACACATACTGCTTTCTGGAAAGCACAAAAGACAACTATACAGTCCTGATGAGGATCAGTTACAAGGAGTCTATTCTCTTCACTCGTCTAATAAGTTAGTAAGTTAGGAGTTGAAGGCTAAAGTTTATTTATTATCAGTTCCTAATCAACAGTAGCTGATTATCTCAATTTACCAAGATGTAAATACAGATAGTCTGTTCTGGCTTACTGTTTTAATTCCATTAGTCTGGCTTGTCAGTCTGTGTTGACAAGCAGAACAAGGGGGTATTTCCTAGATTCTGAACAAAATGCCTAGCAAACAACTAGAATTCTATTATCAGATGATTGACTCTTTTCCCTAATCAAAGAAACATGCAATTCTAATACTAAAGTTTGTAGCTTATAAAATAATTTGATATCGGGCCCTGGCTGGTGTAGCTCAGTGGATTGAGCGCAGGCTGGGAACCAAAGGGTCCCGGTTCGATTCCCAGTCAGGGCACATGCCTAGGTTGCAGGCCAGGTCCCCATGAGGGCCATGTGAGAGGCAACCATACATTGCTGTTTCTCTCCCTCTCTGTCTCCCTCCCTTCTCCTCTCTCTAAAAATAAATAAATAAAAATAAAAGCATGGCCCTGGCTGGTGTGCTCAGTGGATTGAGCGCGGGCTGGGAACCAGAGGGTCCCGGTTCGATTCCCAGTCAGGGCACATGCCTGGGTTGTGGGCCAGGTCCCCGTGAGGGCCATGTGAGAGACAACCATACATTGCTGTTTCTCTCCCTCTCTGTCTCCCTCCCTTCCCCTCTCTCTAAAATAAATAAATAAAATCTTTAAAAAAAATAATAATAATTTGATATCACTTAGTCAAAATACTTAATCTCTGTGCTTCAGTTTCATTTGTGAAATTGAGGCAGGAGACAGCACAGGAAGAATTCTGAGACAGTGCTGCTGTTACTGGCCAGGAAATGCCTATTAGCACTTAGGTAGAATGAATAGCAAACCAAGGCAGGGAGGAGGTGGAAGACCCGTCTCACCCACTAACTCGGCAGTCCTGAGCCTGGCCCAATAATATTGCCAGGTGTTCCAACATCACTAGAAAAACTATGTTAGCACAGGAGGAGGGAAGTCCTTGAAATCTATATAGCGTTTCCACTATCTGGGAAAGAGAGCCTTGAAACTGTGCTTTCATCCCTAGGGCTGAAATGCAGGAGGGTCCACAGGGCCCAAAGAAACCCATGAAATAACTTCAGTTAACTGCCTACCTCTGGACACTGTATGTTTTATGAGAGAGTCCCTGATGCTTAAAGAAAGAGCCCATAAGCAACTTTGGGTAACTACCCCAGCTTTAATTAACTGCCTCCTGGCATGTATCTGTTGTACAGTAAAATGAACAAGTGAAGTTTGGAGCAGGATAAGGATTTGGGCTAACAGACCCCCACACATACCTAAGTCTGGGTAGTCACATCCCCCCAGGAAAGCTGGCACCACATTTACCCACCATCAATATATAAGTTTTTTTACTCCCATCCTGCCCAACTATGTAAGTCCTCAGACCAAAGGACCTGGGGACTGGCCACCGCTTACTTTTGTTGCCCCTGTTTTGCCCTGAACCTGTGCTTTTCATCCCCCCTTCCCCCAAGCTAGGCTCATTTTCTTCCACTGAAATGGATCACTAATAAACCCTGATTACAGGTTAATAGATTTGCTGATCTGTAATTCTTTACATGCATCAGCAAGAAGAACCAGGTCTCTCCTGTCAACAAAATGGGGATAATAGTATCTATGCTTCATAGGGCTGTCATGAGGATTGGGTTAATACAAAAAGTGCTATTTAAAGCTAATTATTATCATTTGAAAGTAATTCCTTGCTAGTTGAGAAAAACAACCTTTAAAGAAGGACACCAGTGTTCTATACTCTAGAAAGCATAGTAACAATACAGAACAAGGATTAAGAAAATTACTTGAAGTATATTCTGCAAAGCCATCCTCTCCCAGTTCCAGAATCATCCGCTGTTTCCACCTCTCCAAATAGAAAATCTGTTCTGATGTCATGGTCTGTTGAAGGATCCGGGTCACACTTGGCATCTTATTCCTTTGCAAAGGGATTTTCAAAGGAACTGTGGCATCACTTGTTGCATTTGGTTTTAAGCTTCTTTCTGAACTGAAGAGAGGAAACCAGTTTCCTGGAACTCTTGCTTCCTCCTCTTGCTTTGGAGGTTTACACTTACTCACAGGTCCATAGAGTAAAGTATCTTCCTCGAACAATGATTCTGGAGTCTGACGATGGCCCTTGAATGACAATACAGACTGTACTAAATCAGAGTACTTTTCTTGGTTTACCTCTTCATAAGGGTTCACGTTTTTCTTACGGCCACATGAATACAAGGAAGTGGAGAAAGCCACACGTGGGGATGGTTCTACAGGAAACCCCCTTGAACTTCTAAACTGCCTGCAGATGGTCTGAAATGCCTTCATTTTCAGACTTCTCACTTCCCGTTAGTCTCCTTGCAACGCTGAGGGCCTTTTCAGTTTTTGCATTCCTATTAAAGAGAAAAGTGGTATTAGGTACCAAATGTTAAATATTTTAACTATCCATGTGAAATCTGTATTAGTATGATATTGTACACTAAAAGCTTATTTAATAAGCTTTTAGAACATGCTTGGACAAAGCTACTTCCAAAGAAAGCCTCTCATCCATACCAGAAGGACCAGCACTTATTAAATGCGAAATAGCAGACAGCTTAGGACAAGACGTCCCCAATATTTAACTTGAAGAATGTGACAGCTGGGAAGGGAAGCGTGACACAGAAAAAACCAGAACTCTAGCGGGAGCCCCAACCCCCGTGCCTAGGTAGGACCTGTACCAGTCCGTGGCCTGCTAGGAACGGGGCCGCACAACAGGTGAGCGGCAGAGGAGCAAACAAAGCTTGGGCCACATTACCGCCTGAGGTCCGCCTCCTGTCCCGCCCCAAGCGGAAAAATTACCTGCTATGAAACCGATCCCTAGTGCCAAAAAGTTTGGGGACCACTGCTCTAGAGCCCACCCTATAAAGGCCAGGAGTCACAGCTAGCAATTAACCACGGATCCCTATATTCAGGTTCTTTGCTAAGTAGTCTCTATGATTTCTCATTTAATCCTCACATCCTCTAAAGTGGGTACTATGGCGCGACCCGCTTTACAGACGTTGAAAGCGAGCTTCTGAAGGGCCATTGCTGGTCCGAGCTGGTTAAGCAGCGGTCAACAGGATGCACCACCGTAATCCCCAGAGGGCAGCCTCCTGCTCGAAGCCGTAGGTGTGGAAGGAACCCAGGCGGCGAAAGAAAAGGCCGTGGCCTTTAGGGGATCAGGATTAGGAAAACGACGGCTTAAACAGAAGCTCAGCCCAGGGCAGGGACGGGTACCTCGGAGGCCACCACCCTTCGCTAAACTGCCAAGCCGCTAACAACCTCTCCGAACGCGTATTTCCCTCGGTCCCGCGCTAGGGTCTCAAATTAGGCCTCTCCCAAGGCACGGCGGTCCCAGCACGCAACGCGGCGCTCACGCCCCTCCCCTCCCCGCTGGTTCACGGCCGCAGACACTCACGGGATCACTGGCGACTCCCTCCTTTCCGGCAGAAGCGCGGGCGCCGCCATATCGCGCCCTTTCGCTCTCACGAGATCTTGTGTACGTCACAGCTCGTCGCCATCTTGGACTCTGGCTGAGTGATAAATTTCCACGCACAGAGGCACCGTCTTTCTTGAGACGCGCCAGGCAGGGAGTGTTTCAGCTTCTGCGTTCCTGTCGCGGACCTGTGGTCAGCGGCTTACGCGTGACCCGGAGCGAGGGTAGGACCCGCGTAGCTTCTTTGCCCGGCTCCAAGATGGACGGCAGCGGGAACGGGGGAGGCAGTTTTGGGGGAGCACGTGGCGCTCCACGAGCTTTTCTTGGGGCTTCTGGGATGGTGGCGGAGTCCCGAGGCCTCCTGCCGCCGTCCGGCAGGTGAGCTAGTTGGAGGCGGGGCCGCGGCCGCCCCTCAAGGCGCCCCGGCGGCGGCCCAGCTTTTTCTTTCCTCGCACAGCCAGGCAGTCCGCGCTCGAGTCCCGCGTCGGCATGGCCGCGGTTCCCGAGTTGCTGCAGCAGCAGCAGCAAGAGCAAGAGGAGGACCGCAGTAAGGTGAGGCCTTATACATTTGCAGGCTCGAGGATGGGGGACCCCGCCGACCTCCCGGAGTTCCCTATTCCTTTCTTCGTCCCAAGGGGGCTTTGGAGCCGCTCGTGCACTGGTGTCTGGGCTCTGCCACGCGGGAAGCACCTGCCGGCCGCGAGCGCCCTTTGTTCTCCCTGGGAGCTCCCTGCGGGACCGGTCCTGTTGGTGCGCGGCGGGTGCCCTGTACCGAACCGGCGCTTGGCGAGTTTTTGGAGACCCGAGACTTTTTAAGTAAAAAGTTTTTAAAGCTTACCTTGGTTTCGTGAAGACTGGACGGGAAACGTGAAATCCGCTTAACATGAGACAAACGACAGTTTGGTTTTGTTGCTTCCAAACGGCTTCCCCACCTTTTTAGGAAACTCTTTTTGGCTCAACTACTGGAGAAATTTCATCAAGTCAGATACCTGAAGCATGTTTGTTACAGCTTCATAAAAACTGAATGCGTCGTCACTGTGGGAGTTGCGTAATACTTAGTGGATGCTCAAATACTAATTGAATCAGGTTTTACTTTTAAAATTGGACTGTTTATGTAAATTATTTTTATGCCGCTTAAATCTTGAGGTCTAGAAGACCTAACTATTGGGTTGGCCAAAATGTCCATTTTTTCTGTAACATAAAAGACATTTTTCATTCTCACCAATAACTTCATTAATTTGGGTATTTTGAGTAGGTTGACTATCTCCCTGTATTAGCTTCTAGTGGGTAGAGGCCAGGAATCCTGCTAAACATGTTCCAATGCACAAGACAGCCCCACAGCAAAAAGTTATTTCGTTGAAGTGTCAGTAGTACCAACAAACTTTACGAAAGCACATTTCATCACAGCACGGTCTCCATACACTGCAAGAATCATCTTTTTGCATTTCATTTGCAGTTTTACCTTTCTTGAACTCATTAAAGTGTATGTCGAGAGTGTTGTGTATTTCCTTCCATCTTTAATATTAAAATGGATGCACAAAAATTCACCAGTTTTGATGAGTTGTTTTTACGCATGCTGATATGACAGCTTTCACAATACAATCTAACAAAATTGTTTAATGAAGCTAAAAACAACTAAGCACTACTAGAGCCATTTTACGGAAAGACAGAACCTTTTGGTCAACCTAATATAGTAAACAGGTAACTGTGGCCAATTAATTTGAGACAAGCCTCCACTTGTTTATTGCCTTTATGTTTGAGTTAGTGTCACAATTAATGGAAGTTCACATGAACCACAAACGTGTGCAGAATTGTCAACAAAAGTTTTTCTGGCAGAAAATGGGGGAGAAAAGTAAACTAGAAAAAACAAAGTGAACTCAGATTAAACCTGGAAGATAACTGAAAATGTTACGTCTATTTTACAAGTCTTATTTGGAGGGACTGTTTTTCACCCAGTAAGTACAAAATTGTTCCCAAAAAGGTACCATTGCTATGTTAGTTATTGAAGTGCAACTTCCTGATGATAGTAGGGTCTTGGCTGAGTATTCTTATTTTTTGAAAGTTTAAAGAAGTAACTTACTTTTTTTTACTGAAACTGAAAGTGGGAACTTGAGACTGATTGTTTTTAGAACATTCTAAAGGTAGTTTTGTATTTAGAAGTTTAGGTGCTGAATAGGAATTTTGATGGCAATTTGATTTACACACACACTTCTTTCTTGACCCAGACAATGTTTTAGACAGCTGTTGAAAAGGACTTTACCGCTTCAACAGGCCTTCCTATTTGTTAGTACAGTATATGATAGCTGGTATTTGAAATAACTTGCCCATCATTCTAATCTAGCAAAATGGGAGGATTATGAAAGCTATTTCCTGCCTCCTGGTTTTTAGTGGCTATGGGAAAAGTGTTATTTTCCTTTAGTTTTTTAAATTAAGGGATAAGGAAATAATAAAATTTACTAAAATTTTATCCTAACGCATGGCTTTATTTTGCTTCTTGATCTAATTCTAGTCCTGTGTTGTGGACCATCTAGATGGTTTTTACTGTTAACCTTAAAGACGTTTGGGACAAGTGTGAATTAACACGAGGCAAAATCTTAGGTAAAGCTATGTTACCTAAAACTGCCTTTTTAGTCAACAGAAATATATATTTTTTATTTTTTAAAAATTCTTGTTATCTATATGAATTTTTTTGAAGATTTTATTTATTTTTAGACAGAGGGGAAGGGAGGGAGAAACAGAGGGAGAGAAATGTCAATGTGTGGTTTCCTCTCACGTGGCCACCACTGGGGACCTGGCCTGCAACCCAGAAATGTGCCCTGACTGGGAATTGAACCCGCGACCCTTTGGTTCTCAGCCCACGCTCAATCCACTGAGTTACACCAGCCAAGGTGTCAACAGAAATATTTTTATGGAAAGAAGTTTTACACTTTTCAATTGTTCGCTTTGGAATTTCCATGAGAATAGAGGTTCATGGGATTTAGACCCACTAATAAAAAAGGGAATATAATTCACACCAGGATTTTCAATGCTTGTAAAGTACTCTTTTTTTTTTTTTTTTTTTTAATAGAGAAAACTGAAAGGAGTATCAGTCTATATCTGGTATCCTGACACTTTCATTTAGCTGAAGGTGGTAGGATTTGTCTCTTATCCCAAAAAGCAGTTTAAGGGAAAAGCTCATGGTTTTTAACTTGTTCTTTATTGATGAAAATAATTGTAGTTTGATATTTAAATTTAGAAAAGTAAGGTTTTACCAAGTGTAGCCTCTGAAAAAGTTAACTAAAGCATTAATACCATTGGGCTCCATCTTCATAGTGTTTGTATAGCCCCCTGCTGGTCCATGGATGTTCTCAGGTGTCCGGAGTTTTTAGTGGGTAGGGGGGAAGTAATTGGAAGTTACCTTTATCTCTAGTCATTTCCTCCTCCTGGGTTCTCCCGGCCTTCTGTTTGCCAAAGAGCCATTTAAGTACTTGGGCATCATGTCTAGGTTCCCCCTCAGATTCAATGCGTATACTTATGTGGTGATGAGTCTCCTCAGTAGTCCAGCAAATCTATGACAAATTGACTATGGTCCCTGATTGCCTCCTGCAACTATTTTGTTTTTTTATCTTAAATTGGTAATAGACTGAAGTTAGTTGAGTGCATAGGAAAAGCTTTGCAAGGACTAGGTGGTAGCCCTTCCCAGCCTAGTGCTATTACAACTTGGTTCAGTAAATTAATTACATGGACTTTGGGTGGATGGTGTCTCCTCAGAGCCAGGCATTAATGTTCATGCTGCTGTTCTGGTTTGTAGTTTTTTGTTAACTGATGTGGAAGTTGTTCTAGGGACACTTGACTCACTACCAGGTTGGGTGGAAGAATGTCCTAAAATTTGTTTTACTGTAGGAACAGTCCAGTATTTGAACAATAAATACAGCAGCAATTCCAAATTGACTAATATTTGTGGACTGATGTTTTTTACATTTAATGGCTTGATGACATTTTTCTTTTCTAAGTTGTGGAAGTAGGACTTATCAAAGCTGTCTAAGCGTTAGTTCTAGGTCAGTAACTTGTACAGAGTGTTTTAAGAACCCCATGATCTTGTTTTTTTGGCTGTAGGAAGAAATGGCCAAGGGAGGCTCTTAGGGAATTTTCTAGATCTTGAGATCTAAATTCTCATTTGGCGTTGAAACCTGGTAACTGACCAAAATCGAATGTAAAGCTTTATTTTAAACCAGGGTTTTTTTCATCCTGAGCACTGTTAACATTTTGGGCTTGCTAATTTTGTGGGGAATTGTCCTGTGCATTGTAGGTGTTTAGCAGTGTACCTGGCCTCTACTGGGTGACAGTAGCTCCCTTCCCTCCAGTAGTGACAGTCAAAAATGTATGCAGACATTGTTAAATGTTCCTTGTTTGGGGATCACTGGTTTAAACTTCCCTTTCTAAAATGGCGTGATATGAGGGGGTCCAGGTTGTGTTACAGAGGATATTCAGATCTATAATTGATAAATTCTAAAAAAATAACACTCTGTATGAAACAAGCATTGTTGACTGTCTTTGGGGGAATTAGCTCCCCCTCCCCCAATATTATCAAAAGATGGTAGAAAGCTGTTTCCTTCATCGGTTCTGGGCAATTTCTGGTTGCAGAGAGGTCACTGTGCGTTTCCTGTGTTGGAATTTAGTGCCCACTTTGGACTGTGGAAACCGGAGGCTCTGGTGCTACAGCACTCGGTACACTGTGGGCTAGAATTGAAGCTCCTTAAAAATGTGCCGTGGGGTAGAATTTAGTTTAAAGTTGTGCTTTTTAAAACACTTTCCTATGTTTATTATCAGGGCCTGGTTTGCTTGAGGAAATTAAACAAGAATAGTTCTCTGTAGGTTAATAGTTAATGTCTTTCAAATAGCCATGCAGTGAATGAAGGTGCATGCAGTGAAATTAGGTAGTATTTAGAGAAACAGCCTTTTAAGGATCCCAGTTATTTTCAGGGAACTTTCAGAGCATTGTAATTCTGCTTTTTCTTTTTGAAGCAGTGAAGGAAGATGGCTGCAGGAGGACATCTTGTCTCATGGGAGTGTGGGGAACTTGTTTTTACAAGTATAAATTTAAAGTTTCTCTGCTGATCTAGCTTTCCAGAAAACTTCATCTCCAGCACCTGCTTTTCTGATCGGCCATTGAGTTACTCTTAAGAGACAGCCCTTCTAAAAGAGGGACATGACATCCATCAACTGTTTTCATACCCCAAAGGCAAACCATAAATACCAAGGGAGGAGTACGCAAGTTGCATTTAGAGGCTCAGAGGAGGAACTGAACTTCTGTAGTTCAGATATTGCGTCCTTGGCTAGATTCCCTTCTCCCTTCCCTTTCACAAATTGGTGTAACTTTTTTAGGTACTGCAATGTTGTCTGGGGAGAAAAGTGTAATTTTCTCAGAATAGCTGCTTATATTAAGCTGTGGCATGTGTTTTCTGCTTGAAGAGTTTACAGTTAACTTGTTTTTGAGGAGCAGGCCCCAAACCTTCATTCTAATCAGTGTTAACGGTGAATACAAATGCAGAATCTAACTTCTCAGGCCTTTGCTTTGTGTTTCTTGAAGAGTAGTACAAAGCTGCTGGTGAATGATGAAATGAGGTACTGGAATATTTACAGCTAAATGATCTGGGACATGTGTAGTACCTCCTACTCAAAAGTGAAAGAAATGTCACCAGGAAGCAGGCAGCCTTCTTTCCATGCTGCCATTTGTGTCACAGTCGTTTGTGATACAAGCTTAAGTTCAGACAGCTCTCCATGTTGCTGAATAATCTTTGTTGGTGGAGAAGGTAATTTTTTTATTAAACCTATTTCTGTTCATCTTGGTTTGATCCTAAAGATCAGGTAGTGAATGCTCTTAAATACCCTCATCAAGAGAAGTAAAGTGTAACACACTTTATAAAGTGTATTATAACGGGACAGTGTGAACTTGATACACCAAGCAACTTTGGGGAGGAAGCCTTGATAGGATTAAGTAGTGGGTGAAGGGCTTTCACTTCGAATGGAAGAATTAGTTTTCCATTTTTCAGCTGCTTCCTCTGTGTTCATTCTCAGTGTTCATTTCTGAGCTAGGAGATCCTTAGAAATCACATAGTTCAGCCCTTTTCATTTTGTGAACTCATTTGAAAATAATCCATGTATCTAGTAATTAGATGGATTTCTTCAAATGAATGTTCTTTAAGCCAATAATTCAACTTAATCTTTCTGGTTCTTTGTTGGAATTTGACTAGTTCATGGGCTTTGCAGCCTTGTGAAATGATGATTGAGTTTATCCATTCGCTGAGTACGCTGCACTGACTTTCTTCCAAGCCTTGGTTCCTGTTCTAGGAACTGGGTGCTAAGTAGCTTCCAAATGCCCTGCAGTCTGTGGTGTTCTACTATGGACAGCTTGTGTGTTGGTGGCCTACAGGTAAGAATGGTTGGTGTCAGCAGGGATGGGTCCCTCTGGGTCCCATCCCACCAAGATGAGTGGTGGAAATCTGATCACTTGCTGTGGCCCTTTATCTAGTTTTTTAAATTTTATGACTAACTTCCATAACTTTGTAGATGGAGATCTTCTAGAAGACTTTGATTCTGTTATCCTGGAGACTATTACGGTACTGGCAGACCTGAATTTGAATTACAGGAAAGGGAGAACCAATTATGGGTGAAGGGGGAGGCAGGAGATGAGAAACAAATAGTGGTAGAAGCAGAGCTTATTGCTTACAGTCAATTCAATTATTTTCATGCACCATTGCTGTAAGGAAAAGCTGGGATAGAATAGATAAACAGATTTTGGTTACCTTCAGGGTGGAAGAAAACAGTAACAAATAATTTGAGTACCAGTACTTGAATCATACTTTGGGGAAGGATATGGTATTTGAAATTTTTTTTTAAGTATTTCTTATAGAGCATTTCCTTCCTGTGAGTTAAAACTAACAAAGTTAAAATAGTAACAAAGTAATATATTGTTTCATAAGTACATATCATGTGAATCTTGTGTGTCTGCAAGCAGAACATTTTTATATTTGTTTCCTCACTAATGAATATTGGACTACGCAAGGCATGCATACCTTTCTAGATGAAATATGATGTTTCCTGCTTCCTTTGATCAGAGTGAAAGTGTGATCCAGGAGGCAGCTTCTTACCTCTGTTTTGGCTTCATGCTGCTGACAGACCATTCATGGGTGACTTGTCATATTGGTTCTGTCCCTGGTAGGGGTCTTAATTTCTTACGCAGTGAGATGAAGGATAACAAAGCAAAATTCTTAGAAGAAACAATTTGAAGGGAAGACACATTGATGTAACATGTGCTGGCTAATAAGTACATTGCTTCTGCTTTGGAAATGGAAACCAGAAAAACACTTAAATATGTACATATATTGGGTTGGTCAAAAAGTTTTACTTTTTTCTCATACAGTAGCTCTAGTAGTGCTTCGTCTTTAACTTCATTTGAAACAAAATTTCGTTAGATTGTATTCTGACAGCTGTCATATCAGGGTGCATTTTTAAAATTACCAAAATTGGTGAATTTTTGTGCAGCCATTTTAATATTGAAGATGGAAGGTAATATGGAACATTTTTGACGTTCTGTGCTTGATGTACAGTATGTCAAAAAGTACAAATGCAACTGAATTGCCAAAAAAGAAAAGATTGTACAGCGTATGGAGACTGTGCTGTGACTGATCAAACATGTCAGAAGTGGTTTGTGAAGTTTCTTGGTACTATTTACATTTTGGCCAAATAATTCTTTGCTGTGGGGCTGTCTTAATGCATTGGAAGATGGTTGGTTAGCAGCGCCCTTGGTTTGTACCCACTAGAAGGCAGTAGTGGGAGATAACCGGCATATGCAGAATATCCAAATCAATAAAAGTTAATGGTGAAAATGAAAAATGTGTCTTGTGTTACAAAAAAAAACTAAACCGACTTTTTGGTCAACCCAATACAAGTAGTTTTATCTATCTGTTGTAGTTTTCCTACAACATTCAAATTAAGATGGAGATATATATGGGGCAGGCATATTCAGCTTCTTCAATTGTGTACAAAACTGGATAAATTTTAAATGGCAGCCCTGGTGGGTGTGGCTCAGTTGGAGCATCATCCTGTAACCAAAAGGTTGGGAGTTCGATTCCTGGTCCACCCGTGTGCAGGAGGCAGTTAATTGATGCTTCTCTTTCACATCAGTGTATCTCTTTCCCTTCCTCTCAATAAAAAAGCAGTGAAAAAAATGTTCTCAGGTGAGGAAGAAAAAAAATTTTTAATGGCTATTCACCTACCTCACATTCTAGCACATCAGTTACTGTGGCGATGGTTTTTTTTCCATTGCGTCTTGCTGTTTTGGCTGTATGGCACTACTGTAAACTGGAGTCTGTAGTCCTCATAACACTTACTATATTTTCTGTATGTATCTTCTCTGTTCTTCCTTGTGGGTTCTGAATTTCAGAATTTAGCCTTCCATGTTGTCCAGTCACATAGGTGCCCTTTGCCATCTGTGGGCCATTAAACCTTTTTTGAAGAGGGAGCTTTGCAGATAGTTTTAAGTCTTGTACCAAAGTGAGTCATAAGTGGGATTTGGACCAAAAGTGGTCCTTAGCTCAGAGCTCTGCAGAATTGTCCTTCAGCCAGTGTCATGTACCGCAGCTGGCAGGCTGGTGAATGAATGGGTGAGGAAATGCACAGGAATTCTTTTTATCGACTTTTTTCCTTTTCATACTCCCTTACCAAGCATTTAGAGTTCTTAAACCAGTTAAAAATTCCTTTCTAAATGAAGCAGTACTTATTTATCCTTTTCTCCCCCTTGTCACAAGGTAATTCTAATCCTTACTGTAAGGATTAATCTGGTAGGAAAGTACAGTGGGGGCTGAAACTTCACCTAAAACTTTGGGTATGTAATACAGTGGTTTCTGTAGAAATCTACAAAAGAAAGTTTTAAAACTTACATTCCATTGTTTGAGACTATGTGTTTTAAGTTCGATTCTCACAAGTGACCTAAGGGAACTGGGAAATTGAAAAATTAACCTGACTTGGTTCTGAAGTCTGCCTTTCACTACTGATTTAAACAGCCATTCTTAGCATTTTGACATCTGTAGCCCAAGTCAGAGCCTTGGAGTTTGGCCACGTCTGTAGTACTCTGGTTGCTATTTGGGGTACGGGATCAAAGTGGGTGAATGGGGGAAAGTATATGAAGGGATACAACCCAGTTCTTACACCCTACATCCTGGTGATTTATTTAGCAAGTACTCTGGCATGAGACTATGGGGTGTTGGTTTTGTTGACTAAGCTGAAGAAGGAATGCTGAGCATCACATGATGCTTCCGTAGTGAGAATGCTCTGCTGACTGAGTAGTTTTAATTCAACAACTTTTTACTTAGTGGTGATTTATCTGCTTCATTTTCCAGAGGGTTATGTGCTCTGCTGTTGGTTAAATGTGTCCTCAATTGCACTCATACCAAAAACCGTATTTCTCGTGACAAGAAAGGGAGATAGTAATACAGTAAATGGTCTAGGCTGTTACCTCTATATGGTTAGGGTTCTGGGAAAAGGGGTGAAACCAGAAGATAATTGTTTAGTGGAACAAAAAGCAGCTGGTGAAGTTTATTGTAGCTCTGACTGTGGTGCTTATAAATAAACCTCATTTACTAGATTACATTCCCCTTAGGTCCTTCAATCCTTAATTCCAAAACTAGTCCTTGTGGAGCTCACAGGCCCATTAAGATTGTTTGGCTCATAGTGAGCTAAATGGATTGTCAGCATGTTCAGAAATTGAGAGATGGCTAGAGACCGTGATTTGTGACTTCTTTAGGAAATGAAATCTTAAGAAATATGTCAGTTGTTGCTGAGCTCAGGAAAGTTTACCTTAAACCGGCCCCATCTTTCTAGCAGTGTTTGTTCCTGGTCTGATTCTGGGGTGTTCAGTAGACTCTGCAGTCAAATTTTCGCGTATATTTTGAGGCCTTTTTGAACTTTGTATTTGTCCAGTGGTAAGTTATCGGAAGGAAGGAAGCAAGCTTTTATCAGAAATACGTCGGAGCTAGAGTCACAGTTACGACAAAATGAAGTATCCCTGACCTTGAGGCTTATCTTTGTTTGTAGAGAGTTCCTAAATGGACATAGGAATATTAAGCCAAATAAGCAAATATTTCATAGGAGTCATCAAAAACTTATTTCGGAGAAGTATTTAGGTTGAGATGTCAGGAACTTAAGTATATTGTGATCTTACTAATACCCGATGTTAAAATCAAACTGGCAACATAACCTGATGCTTGATTCTTAGAGGAAAGCCATTGTTACAGGACTAACTTTGGTTCTTGGCGATTTAAATGTTTTCTTAGTGTTAAGGGGAAAAGGGAGGTACTGACAGTTTCCACGATACAGAGAGAGGATGCATTTTTAGTGGATATGTTTAATCTTTTTATACCCGATTGAAACAGTTTTTTCTAAATCCAAGAGTTAAGTTTATCAGTCCTAGGTCTTGAATTTTTTTATTTTGAAGAGAAGAATCCAAAATGAAATTTAGGGGGAAATACCACAGTATTCCCTGTTCTCATCCTCTTGACTCCAGTCTGTCTTTGGCATTCCCCCTGCAGTAATCGGGAGTGTTAGGACAACCTTAGCACTAGCCCACGGTCGGGTGAGCGGATGAGATGCTTATTCCATGCGGTTTCCTGCCTCGTTTGTGTCAGGCCTTCATACTGACCATCGGCTTGTCTGCTTTAAGAATTAGAGAATTTATCATACTGGAAATTCGGTATTAAAACCACTTAACCATTTTTTTCCTAACAGCTTAGTTCTTCCAAAAATTCTTTTTAAACTGGCAAATGTGAAGTGGAATGTTATTTTCCTCTGAATTTCTAACTTTAAAAATCTCTTGCTTTTGCTTCCAGGGCAGTGCTCACACTTGTCCCTTATATTATGTACCCACAGTGGGATTCTGCTAATTAGGGCCTTTGTTAGTTTTTTTACAGTTTATTTTTTCTGACTAGATTCTGCTCTCAGTCCCTGCATCTAAATGGGTCCATTCTTGAGCCGGATTTTTGTCTTTTGACCTAGGATCCCATACCACATGACTGTTCTCTGTTTTCCTAGTCTCTTCTTTCAGATATATGTAGGGTCTGGTTAATGCTTCTTAAATGTTCTTTGTAGTTTGGGCATTTATGTGAGGAGTTAAAGATTTCATCCTGTCTAGTCAAGCCTTCTTAGTAACAGTTCTTCCAAGTATTTGGTTTAATGTACTAAAGCACATAATATTAGAATCATAGTTGTTTTCTTGAGATCATAGGAATACCTTGGGCTCATCCATGCATTTAAGAGCAGATTTCCCTACTTTTTCAAATTAATGTAGATTTATCTCAGCCGACTTTGTTCAAAATGATCTTGTATAAACTTTTTAAGTACTAACTCCCATTTTTGAAAGGATATTTTAGGACTAAAATGAATTTGAGATTAATAACCAAAAAACTGTATTTCAGCTGAGGTCTGTATCTGTGGACCTGAATGTTGATCCCTCACTTCAGATTGACATACCTGATGCACTCAGTGAGAGAGATAAGGTCAAGTTTACAGTACACACCAAGGTAAGTGTGGCAGATTGACTTCCATAATAAAAACAATGCTGGGTTGCAGTCTTGTTATTTACAGTGACAGCGAGAAGAGACTTCCTGAACAGAAAGGGTTGCCATTTGTTCATAGTGTAGCACCACTGCTAAATGAGCACCTCCCTCATCTTGTAGTGAGCCTCTAAGTAAGGGCTCTTACTGCAGCATTTACCACTATGTTAGAACCCTAAGGCATTGCTGATACTAAGTGTGGCTTGTACTCTGAGGAAGCAAATCAGGTGAAATGATGGAGGTGGAGCCATCATACCTACAAGGCTGAAATCTTCTACCTTCGTTTTCAATTTGCATGTGTAGGAAGTGCTGGCTTTTCCCACATTTACTAAGTTCTTGGCCTTTAACCAGCTTATTTCTTGTGATCAAAAGACTGTTGCCACATTTTTAATTTGGCAAAGGCAATATGCCAATCTGGAAAATGTAGAAAAGTTTAATTTCTCAGATTCAGTCCTTTCAGGAACACATTCAGCCTCCTTCCTCTTTTTAAACTAGTTAAAATGTATTGAATGCTTGTCTTAATGCCAGGCAGGGTCTTAAGGGGTTTACATAGATTTTTAATTGCCTTTTTATTACAGCCTTATGGTTTTTTGTTATCATCCCCGCTTTACAGGTGAAGAAACAGGCACCGATTTAAATAAAGCAAATATCAATAGGTTCTCTCCCACATGATTTTTTTTCTCTTAATACCTTAGTGGCTTGATTTGCATACGTAACTTAGTGGAAAGGGCAATGTGAAGATAATTACAGTCGTCCCTCGCTATATCGTGGTTCACTTATTGTGGCTTCACTGTATCACGGGTTTTTAAAAACAATATATCTAATTCTGTATCATGGAGTTTTTGCTATATTGCTGGATTAAAATTACATAGGTTCAAGAGTGTAGAAAGTGTTTAAGAGCATATGAAGTGTTTATAATAGAGTGTGGGAAAGGTTAGTAAGAGAGTGGGAAGGGTTTAAAAAGCCTTAAATATATACAAATAATAAAATATAACACTGCTACTTCGCAGATTTTCATCTATCGTGGGGGTCTCTGGAATGTAACTCCTGCGATAGGTGAGGGATCACTGTATATCTACGTGAGTTGGCCTGAAAGTGGAATTTTTTTTAAAGATTTATTTATTTTTAGAGAAGGAAAGGGAGGGAGAAAGAGAGGGAGAGAAACATCAATGTGTGGGTGCCTCTTGAGCACCCCCTGCTGGGGTCCTGGCCTGCAACCCAGGCATGTGCCCTGACTGGTAATCAAACCGTCGACCCTTTGATTCACGGGCTGGTGCTCAGTCCACTGAGCCACACCAGCCAGGGCAGAAGGTGGAATTTTGTGAAAAGAATTCCTTAAAGAATGTGTTGAATTTTGGCTATGACTTTTCATAGTGGTGGAGATGTTGTGTTGCTGCTTTTTGTTCTTTACTAGATCTCATTGTGAAGTTTTATTATGCAGAATTTTCCCATGATGCTGCCCAGGAAACTCAAACCACTTTATCTAAAAGTGGTAGTTACCAGTGAATTTCTCCTTTCTTTACAGACGACACTGCCTACATTTCAGAGCCCAGCGTTTTCTGTTATAAGGCAACATGAAGACTTTGTATGGCTACATGACACTCTTTCTGAAACTGCAGACTATGCTGGGCTTATTGTAAGTACATTTGGGAAATAAAGTGATTACTGAAGCCAGTTTCTTTAACTTTGATGTTCATTTGTTTAAAGAGACTTTTACTTATTTTTTATAATGGATTTTGAAAAGTCTGATTTCATCTGCCAACCAGAGTATGTGCTAACCATTACTGTTAAAGTTAAAAATATATGAGGATAGTGTTATAGCTGTAAATGAATTGAAATATACAGTCTTAACATTTTTCAAAAGTGTTGTAGTCTGCTCAGGGCGTAAAGGACACCATTGTCTTTGTGTTCAGCTCTTGAGAGTTAATGCGTGGCTGAAAGAAGAGACTGATTATAAAGGAGAATTAAGTGCGGCTTGTCTTGTGAGGCAGACTGACGAATCCGGCCAAATAATTCAACAAAATTAGTACTGAAGCTTATGTTTAAGAATATTCTCTTCGTTAAATAATAGAATCTTTTGATTATCCTTGGAATTAAAAATTTGTTTTGAAGTCTAGAGACTATAATTTTGATGACTCTTCATCAGCTTTATTTTAGTACTGATTGTGTAATAAATAAATTTTAAACTGACATTGATGCAGGATAAACACTATTGTACCTTACCAGTTGTTCAAAATAGATAAACTGAACAAGTGAGGGCTGAACTGTTGGGAGAACAATTTTAATTGGCCAAAAGGAGTAAAGTTAAGAGAAACTCAGAGGTTGACCCACAGGGCTGGCTGCCTCCTGTGCACAGGCCCCAACTAAAATATCACTACTGGGACAGATTTGCTCATGAGTTACCTGCCTCTGCTGCAGATTCCACCTGCTCCTACAAAGCCTGACTTCGATGGCCCTCGAGAGAAGATGCAGAAACTTGGGGAGGGTGAAGGGTCTATGACCAAAGAAGAATTTGCCAAGATGAAGCAAGAACTGGAAGCGTAAGTAGATCATTATTTTTTTAAGTATAGCAGTTAATTAGTTGCCAGTTCTGTCTTAAACTACATTTTGCAGAGTGTGGGGAATAGTCTTGAATTTTTGACCTTGACTTCTGGGGGCCACTAACAGTAATAGACAAGTAGTTTCCCCCGATATAGACCATACTTGTTACGAAATCCTGGTCTGGCATAATGAAGTAAACGTTTGCATCTGTATATAAATAATTCTTCAAGCTGCCGATAATGTACAGTGCTTTCTTTCCTGAAGTTTGATTACTGGAAACTAGCTGAAGTAGGTTATTATGAATCTTGTTACAAAGAAGCATTCTGAATAATAACCATGTTGAGGGTTTGGAAGAAGTCCAGGTCTACAGGAAAGTTTGTTTTACTTTGGCTGTCATTTAATTCACATAAATACGGGGTTTTTATTCTGTATCATGGTTGGAGGTTTGCATTAAAGTTTCTTTTGAGATCATCCTTGACCTTTATCTTGCTTTCCTCTCCTTCTATCATCAGTATATTGGAATTCAGTTGCTCATTTCAGCAGTTGTCTTTAATGCTCTGCCCCAAGCCCATAGTATTATCTAGGACCAATGCTTATATAATGCCATGTCCTGAATTAGTCACTTGAGTGACAGTCATGACCATCGCTGAGGATAAAAGCACTGAACACAAGACTCAAGTTTCTATCAGGAAGTTTAGGGTGATCTTTAATGTCTAGATTGAGATAAATCTACTTAATTTTATTTTTGTGTGTGTGTGATTTTGAGAGTACATTTATTGAAATAAGGAAAGTCTTAGGAGAAGCTAGAGAGAGTCTAGGTGGGGCTGCTTTGGCTCTTTAGAAATGTGGGAAAGAAATGAGCCAAGACTGGCTGTTGTTGGCTCACTGAAAAGTCAGAGAAAAGGAGGCCATAGAGACAGGTTCAGGGAGTTAGCCTGGGATGAGCAGCTGTTTGTTGCCTTGTTCATTTCTCCCCTGGTTGCAAGTCTTTTGGGGACCCTTAGAATTTAGGAGATGGACTTTTGGGAAGAGTGCTAGGTCCTTTGTCCTGAGGGCTTTTTAAGTCTGGGAGTTTAGGGTAGTTCTTTGGGGTGGTTCTCAATAGAACATTCATCAGCTTTATGCTGATGTGCCAAAATGAAATTTATTCTCTTTATCTGTCCTTGAGTGTGTTACAATTTCTGATAATTCTGGACCTTATTAGACTTAGTGCTATGTGTATATAGCTGCAGAATTATTAAAGAGTTTTCGTTGTTTTAAAGAAACCATTGTTCTGTTGGCTGCTAAATACCAGCAGTATTTGCGTGTAGGTTTCAGGCTTTGCAGACTTGATCCATCCACTCCAGTTATAATAACACTTTACCTCTTCATTTGCTCATTCCACAGATTCCAAAACGACAGCTACCTTATTACTTAAATGGTTATAAAGTAGTACAAAAATGTTTAGGTCATGTTCAGGCATTTTGCTTAGTGGCATGAGCAAAACCGTGATAACTGGGTACAGTAGTGATTGCTAGTTGAGTGGTGCCAACTAAATGCTTCTCTTTTAGTGAATATCTCGCTGTCTTTAAGAAGACTGTATCCTCCCATGAAGTCTTTCTTCAGCGGCTCTCTTCTCACCCTGTTCTCAAAAAAGATCGCAACTTTCACGTATTCCTGGAATATGATCAGGATGTAAGGCATTTTTTAAATTCCATTTTCATGTTCCAATAAAATGTATAAGGCTTTACTTTAAAAATATACTTGATGTATTTTCTGCAAAATTAACTTTTTAAAGTTCTGAATTTCTTTTCAACTCAGTGGAAACCTTTTATAGATGCCATTTCTTCTCTCCAATAGATAATTATGTAAGACATTTCTTTAAAAGGCTCCTTAAAGATTTTGACCTTTTTTCCCCCTTCTGAAGACTAGTTTTCTCTCTCAGTTAGGTTTAGGATTGTTAGAAGAAAGTTAAATTGATCCACATTTTTCTTCTTGGCTACCTTTTTTTTTTTTTTTTTTTTTTTTTTTTTTTTTTTTTTTTTTTTTTTTTTTTTTTTTTTTTTTTTTTTTTTTTAAGATATTTATTTATTTATTTTAGGAGAGGGAGAAGGGGAGCGGGGAGAAACTGTCAGTTGCCCTTCTCATGCCCCAAGCTGAGTACCTGGCCTGCAACCCAGGCATGTGCCCCAACTGGGAATAGAACCAGTGACCTTTCAGTCCATGGGACAACCCCCAGCCCACTGAGCCACACTGTCAGAGCTTGGCTACCTTTTTATTGACGAAAGACTTACATGCTTTTTCTTTATGTTTCTGTTAATATGTATGAGACAAGCCCTAGCTTAGAAATTTTCTGTCTTTTAACCAGTGAAGTTTGATAAAGAACGTGGAACAAAACAATAATTTTACAAGTATTTAAAAGCCATTAAGAGTTGGTGCCAGTTTTCAGAATACCTCTTAAGTCACACTTTGAGAATTCTGACCTGTATTTAGCTTTAGCTGTTCATTTGATATTTTAGATCTGGTGGTTAAGATGGAATTTGCCTTAAATCTTTGTGTGTGTGCCTGTACTAGTAAACAGTGTTACTTGGAATGTATTCAGGACTTCTTTAAAAGAATCTATAAAAATATATGTACCGTAAACTAACCTTTTGGAATTCTCTTCCTTCAGCTGAGTGTTAGGCGGAAAAATACCAAAGAAATGTTTGGTGGTTTTTTCAAGAGTGTGGTGAAAAGTGCTGATGAAGTCCTTTTTTCTGGAGTTAAGGTAAGTACTTTTAGCTGCTGAAGAAAATTCTTGACTTCGTGTGGATAGGTGACCTTTTATTTCTTCAGAAAAGATTTGTGAAACAAATTAACTTCTTAGAAATGTAGTAATTGTTTTCAAATTTTGGCTGTTTTTATCTACTTGTTGAATTTCACTTTTCTTCCCCAGATATCCCTTTCTCTCCCTGGAGAGGGGATAAGAACCTTTCTATGTTTAAGTCTTGCTTATCTTCTCCTTTTCTGTAGAGAAGTTTAATTTTTTTTTTTTTTAATTGGCTACAAGAATAGTATTTCATTCCATTCTTCAGAACTATACTGTCCATTTTGGTAGCACCAGATATATGAGAGTTGAGCACTTGGCATGTAATTATCTGGTGCAATTCAGGCACCAAATTTTTATTTGCATGCTGGATTTCAAGAATCTCACTGATACTTTTGTTTTAGATACACTGATTTATTTTAAAAGTAATGTTGCTTGTTTTTATAATGTGATTATTAGAAAAATTTTATGGCACATGTAGCTCACACATTTCTACTGGACAGTGCTGCTCTAGAAAATCAAATTAATACACAAGTCTCTTAATAACCTCATAGATATGATTTTTTCTTCGTTCCTCAGTCCCCTTACTTCCTTTTTCACTGTTACCGTAATAGCTACTATTTGCTGTCTAACTTTGTCACTTGGAGCTTGAGTAAGGATCCCATAATATAGGTGCTAAGTATAGGGGGCATTGTCAGAAATTCAGGAGCTCTTTGATGATCTCGTTGGCAGTTTAAGGTACGTGGGACTGTCCTGTGCCCATACATTGCAGTGTGTCTAGTGTCCCTGGCTGGTGCCCACCACATTGTAGTGTTGTCTCTCAGTCTGCAAGCGACCGGATTCATTCCTTTTCTACACACACACAAACTCACAGACAGATGCGGTACCCCAGATTCGTTAGCAAGCAGTGCACTAGGCAGTACTATTGCTCTAGCAGAATCACTAGATATTAGGATGCTGGAGTATTACAGGGCATAGTTAGATGGCTCTTCAGAATGGTTCTCTGTTGACATTTCCTGCCAACACTTGATTTTTGCTAGTCTTGGGTATGAATGAAATGGTGTCTTGTCGATTTGTATTTCTCTGGTCTGTGGAGATTAAACTTATATAGGAACTTATTTTTTTAATGTTTCTTATACAAAATATACATTCATATTTATAAAAGTTTTGCCTCTTAAGTTTTATTTTTCCTCTTTTAGGAGGTAGATGACTTCTTTGAGCAAGAGAAGAATTTCCTCATTAACTATTATAATAGGATCAAGGATTCATGTGCAAAAGCTGACAAAATGACCAGATCTCATAAAAGTAAATACCATTCACCTACTAGCCACATAGCTTTGCTAATGTGCCAACTCTGTTCATATAAAAAGAGCTGCCCTTGTTTCTGCAGATGTTGCAGATGACTATATCCAAACTGCAGCTTGCCTGCATAGCCTGGCTTTAGAAGAGCCCACAGTCATCAAAAAGTAAGTGTCTGTTGGAAGAGCTTTTCCCCTAATTCTTTAATGAAAAATGACTAGGTTGTATAATTAAAAGTATAATGAATAATGACTACATAGTTTCAGTTCTGTTCTTGAGCACAAGCTCATCAAGAGTAGATAGTCTCTAGCAACTCAGATCTCCTTTTCCAAACAGAGACTCTTTGTAGAAGACTCAGAGGGCATTTCCTTACCAGACGTGTGGCTGTTTTGTTAAAGCCTTTATTTCTGTCAAGGATTTATTAGATGGCTCCAATTCTTTTTGATTATTTTAATTTTGGAGTTGTCTTTGAAATTTGCCTTGCGTGGTCTCTGGCATTGTGGTGCTTGCCACTTTACCTGACAGTAGCATGGACTGACTTGAAGACATTTGATTAAAGTCGTCATAAGGATAGTGTAATGACCCCAATCTGATCTTGAGCTTCTTAGCAATTTGCATTTTTCAGTTTCTCTGCCCTGGCCATTTTTGGTGTGAGACAATATCCTATGTAACACCTAGGCTCATTATAACAGAAGGTAGTATTTCTGATTTGAAGGTGGAAGTCAACTAATGGCAGAACCAAGATTAAATAGTACATATTTATGGCTTTGGGACGCACATGGTAGTGGTTCATTAGAACCTGACCCTGGTTAACACGACTTTGGCCTGGATAAGAACTAAGGACACAAGTTCTTCATGGCAGAATGGCTGAAGGGGCACCAGGAGAAGTTGATAGCCATGACTGTGGCACTGTAAATGTGCTCCATTTTATAATCATCTACTAGGGTGGGTCAACGATGATAAAAGAACTACTTTGATAAATTAATTCTAAAGCACCCCAGTGGCTAGGACTCCTGGAGTATTGATAAGATGATATGTCATACATGATTCAAGATCTTAAACTAAAATCATGTATATATTTCAGGTACCTATTGAAGGTTGCTGAACTATTTGAAAAGCTTAGGGTAAGAATTTTTAGGTTGGTCTTCATTATATATTTTATAACCTGTGGATTTCTGCTTAGATGATGGTGACCTTTATTTTATTTTAATAGAAAATAGAGAGTCGCGTCTCCTCAGATGAAGATTTAAAGGTGACAGAACTCCTTCGATATTACATGCTCAACATAGAGGCTGCTAAAGTAAGTTCTTTCAGTCTGCCCTGCCTTGATCCCATATGAGGTCTGATGTTAGAGATGTATTATTTTTGTTACAAATGAAGGAAGATAGAAATTTGTCAGGGTTGTTTGTGTAAGTGACATGGACCTCAATAGAGATGTAAATTGAGCAAGCTTGAGTTACTAGAAATTCAGTTTATTGAGGAATAGCAAAGGAATTGCAGTTTGGAAAACACATGCTGTAGCAAATACTATACTTGAGTCCAGTGAGGGTTTGGGGCCAGTTGTAATTATGGGCAAGGAGGGTACAAAGGGTGGGAAGTCCAGCCAGAGTTCAAGTAATAAGTTCATTGTTTGAGGGTGCTTGTCCCAAGCAGTAAGTTCATGAGTGGCTTGTTCATTGGTCAGGAAGTTCTTCTGGGTCTTCTGTAAATCGACATTTACAGGAAATTAGCCTCCTAGTTCTTAAGTTCTGTTTTTCTGCAGGTACATACCATATTTTTCGGACCATAAGATGCACCTAGGTTTTAGAGGAGGAAAATAGGGGGAAAAATTTTTGAAGCAAAAAATGTGGTAAAATATTTAATAACATAAATAACATAATATTTCACCAATGCGAGCCAGGTAAGCTACATTCAGACTATAAGACACATCCCCATTTTCCTCCCAAATTGGGGGAGGGTGGAGTGCGTCTTACAGTCCGAAAAATACGGTACATATGATTCTTCATATTGTGTCTTTCAGTTCCATTTTAGATTGAAATCTTCACATTCATATGCCTTTTTATGGCATTGTATCCTTAGTTTTATTGCTTGGGAGCAGTAGGGGTGGTACTGAATAGACAAGTAATATTTTTGTGGGTTATGAGTTAATTAACCCACAAAACGGGATATGGGACGTAGTTATTTTTTGAGGGCTATTTCTGAGACAAGGTTTTGGGACTTGTGAGTTGCAGTTTATTGAATTGCAATTGTCACTGTGGCTTTGAGTCATAAAGCATTACTTATCAAAAGCAAGACTAAGTGGCTAGTAAGGACAACCTTTTGGAATGAAACATGCATTCTTCACTGTCTACAGTCCTGAACAAACGCGTTTGAATTATGTATTGCAAAACATGCTGAATCAGGCAACATAAAATTAGGGAAAATATATAATAGGAAGGTGCCATCAGAATATAGAAATTCATTATTTTCTCCACATTTTGGTTTTACTTTAGTTATTTTTTTTGGCCTGTTTCCTTTGTCTTTGGATTTTTTTTTCTTTTTACACACTTGTTGAGTGTATCTTTATAATGGATTTAAGTGCTGATGATAAACAAGTTTTTTGCATATACACAAAAGTGGATGTAATTGAACTTCATGTATTTGTCATACATGCATTCTAACTTTCCATTTTAGGTACTAAGGTAACATCTGCTTTGCTGTAAGATCCTCAGGGTAGACCCTACCCCTAAAGGCAGGGTTTTCCGGGTAGGGTTATAAGGATGTTCTTACTATCTCATTGCTCACTTGCATTCTGTTCCCACCATTTGACTCACCCTGCAGTAACTGCACATGTTGTAATACACAGTGGTTAATTTTCTGAAATTATTTTCTAGAAAAAGAAATCTTTCAGTTTTCACTGTTGGTGTTTTATTTTTTTCCATATGAAAAAAAGCGCTCACTAATGCCATAAGAGCTGTTCCCAGCCTAATGTTGAGATTTTAAAAATGTAATGGAGAGGGGGTTGTAGAAGTAGATTAGATTCAGTTAGTGCATTGGCACAATAGTACTTGGGATATTTTAACTACCAAGTCGTATCTGTTATTTTTCTTCTCAGGATCTCTTATACAGACGTACCAAAGCCCTCATTGACTATGAGAACTCAAACAAAGCGTTGGATAAGGCCCGGTTAAAAAGCAAAGATGTCAAGTTGGCTGAGGCGCACCAGCAGGAATGCTGCCAGAAATTCGAACAGCTTTCTGCATCTGCAAAAGAAGGTTGAACAGGGCCACTCTTTACTCTTTTGCTTTTGATTTGTAAATTATTTCAACCTTACAAAGAGAAGTAGCGCAAATAGTGCAAAGAACCATACTTACATTCTTTACTTGGAGTCCATATCTGTACACAGTTTGTTTTTATTTTTTTTTTTGCTTTGTCACTTGCAAAATGGGCTCCATTGTGTGTTTTTATAAACATGTTGGTTTTTTAATAACCATTTGAGATTAAGATGAAATTTTATATGTTACAGCTTTTTTTTCCTCTGAAAAACTGCATTCCTCTTACTGCCCTATAGTACAGTTACTGACTTTGGTAAACTTTGATATAATATAACACAACCTACATTCTTATTTCGTTTGTCTTAGGAATGTCCTCCAGTCTGGGATTGCATTTAGTTGTCACAGCTCTTAAGCCTCCTTTAACTTGGAAGGAACCCTTCTCAACCTCTTTTTTTTAAATGACGTTTTGCCCTCTTGAAGATCAAATCTCTTGGTACAAGTAGAATCACTCCTCGTTTTTGGTTGGCCTATTTTCTCATGACTAGATTCCGCTGATGCATTTCCAAAAGAATTCTATGTAAATAATATGTCCTTAGGATGTGGTATCTGAGGGCATGTTCTGTCCGTCTTCCCCTAAGCAGTTTCAAAGTTTTGTGGTATTAATTTTGATTATTCAGTCAAGTATTTTTGGATTTCTCCACTGTATAGTTAATTTTATTTTTCACAGGAGACTATTTAAGACCATGTATATCAAACTTTTCCCCAAAATGTAGCCTATGTTGATGACTTGCCTGAGCCAACCTTCACTCTGGTGGTTGCAGGAAGGCAACTTTCTCCTCCCAGTTCTGGCATTCCTTTCCCAGATTAGCACTTAACATTCTTTAAGCACAAGCCTCCCCTTTTTCTCTATTTTTTTCTTACTTTTATTGCCCCTTAGCTTAGTTTTTGGAGGTGATGGTGCACCTTTTTCATTGAACAAGAGTGTAATATGTGGTCATTTCCTTAAGGGATCTTACTGCCCTGTAGTTCTTCGAGGCTCTGGACCATGCCAGAGCAAAAAGTAGTGTCTTTTAGAACAAATATAGTGAGCCTGTACTTGATTCACTCTCAGAACGTTGCCCCACTCCCTCAAAGCTCAGGTTCCCATGAGGAATCCCAGTCTCATAAAGACTGTTTTTCCAAAACGGTTTTCCCTCTGTGGTTTCAAAATTTAGGCATATTTGGAAATGTCCTGATAATAGCTGTGAACAGTGAAATTTTATTCCTTTGTCTTGGCTCCTATTTTTTCAGGATTGTAATGCCTTAATGGTAAGGACCAGGGCTTCTCTGTATAAAAACTTTGTAGGTGGCATAGAAACATGCTTACATGGCTATTTTTTGGATTTTTTCAAAGGAATCTCCTCTTTGTTGGCCTGTTCTTAAATTCTTGCTGCCTCTGCCCCCCTTTAAGCAGCTAATTTAAATTTATAAGGAAAAGAAAACACTTCAAAACTACTGAGATGAGCCCTGTCTGGGTTGATCAGTTGATTAGAGCATCATCCTGATACCCCACGGTTGTGGGTTAAATCCTCAGTCAGGGCACATACAAGAATCAACCAGGGAATGCGTAAACAAGTGGAACAACAAATCGATGTTTCTTTCTCTCACCCCCTCCCTTCCCTTTCTCTAAAATCAATAAATAAAAATTTTTACAAAACTTAGCCAAAACCATAGGTTATTATTATAGGCCAGAGTTTAGTGACTGGGAGTTTTAGAGAGGATTAAGGAAAAATGAATGTTTTAAAATGGTACCACTCCAAGATGGAGGTGTAGGTAGACACACTATGCTTCCTAGCACAACCAAAAGAGGAAAAACAATAATCTAAAAAACAAAAACAGCCAGAACTGACAGAAAATCGAACTGAGTGGAAGTCCGACAACCAAGGAGTTAAAGAAGACACATTCATCCAGACCGGTAAGCAGGGCAGAGCTGGGTGGAGACTGCATGGCGAGATAGCAGTACCATCAACGCTGCAGCTGCCTGCAGAGGCCTGCGGCAGGCACACTCAGCGAAACCCGCAGCTGGCCCACCTGGACCCAGCGGGGCTTACTCATGCGCAGATAAACCGGGAGAAAAAGCTGGGGAGTGGAGCAGACTGTGCAGCCCACCATTGCAGGGAAATAAAGCCTCAAACCACCAATTGAAAACACCTGTGGAGGTTGAGGTGGCAGTGGGAGGAACTCCCAGCCTCACAGGAGAGTTCATTGGAGAGACCCACAGGGATTTGGAACTATGCAAGCCCGCCTGCCCGCCCTGGAGCCAGCACTGAAAGGCCCAACTTGCTTGTGGGTAGTGGGGGAAGTGTGGAGAGCAGAGCAAGCGCCAGTGTTTGCTCAGGCCCCGCCCCCACAGGCAGCCTCACAACACAATGAAGTGGGTTGCCCTGCCCTGGTGAACCCCTAAGGCTCTGTCCCTTAAAGTAACAGGTGCACAGAGAAAAGAAAGCCCAAAGGAAAGAACAGATCAAAGCTCCAGAAAAACTTAAGTGACGAAAAGATAGCCAACCTATCAGATGCACAGTTCAAAACACTGGTAATCAGGATGCTCACAGGATTGGTTGAAAGTTGGTTACAATTAAATGAACAAGTGAAGGATACGCTAAAGGAAATGAGGGGAAGTGTGCAGGGAACCAATAGGAATGAGAAGGAAACTGGGACTCAAATCAATGCGGTGGACCAGAAGAAAGAACCTCAACCAGAAAAGAATGAAGAAACAAGAATTCAAAAAAAATGAGAGGCTTGGAACCTCCAGGACATATTTAAACATCCAACATCCGAGTCATAGGGGTGCCAGAAGGAGAAGAGGAAGAACAAGGGATTGAAAACTTATTTGAACAAATAATGAAGGAGAACTCCCCAAGCTGGTGAAGGAAATAGACTTCCAGGAAGCTCAGAGAGTCCCAAAAAAGTTGGACCCAAAGAGGAACACACCAAGGCACATCATAATTACATCACCCAAGATTAAAAATAAGGAGAGAATCTTAGAAGCAGCAAGAGGAAAGGAGACAGTTACCTACAAAGGAATTCCCATAGACTGTCAGCTGATTTCTTAAAAGAGACCTTGCAGGCAAGAAGGGGCTGGAAAGAAGTATACCAAGTCATGACAGGCAAGAACCTACATCCAAGAATACTCTATCCAGCAGAATTTTCACATAGAATGGAAGGGCATATAAAGTCCTCAGATAAGGTCAAGTTCAAAGAGTTCATCGTCACCCAGCCTTTATTATATGAAATGTTAAAGGGATTTATATAAGGTATGGAGGGATATCAACAGGGGAGTGGGAGGGGGAGAGAGGAGGAAAAAGTACAGAGAATAAGTAATGTAAGTAGAAGGTAGAAAACGGAGGTTAAGTATAGTATAGGAAATGTAGAAGCCAAAGAACTATGTGTATGACCCATGGACAAAAACTAAAGGACGGGGAATGGGGGGCATGTGGGGCAGAGGGGAATAAAGGGAAAATGGGACAACTATAATAGCATAATCAATTAAAAAAAATTTTTAATTAAGATTTTATTTATTTTTAGAGAGGAGAAGGGAGGGAGAAAGAGCAATATACGGTTGCTTCTCACATGGCCCTCATTGGGGACCTGGCCTGCAGCCCTGGCATGTGCCCTGACTGGAAATCAAACCGGGACCCTTTGGTTCCCAGCCCATGCTCAATCCACTGAGCTATACCAGCCAGGCCAATAAAATATTTTTTTAAAGGTACCACTTTGGCCTGTCCTTATTGCCTTGAGGTTAGTCCCTGTGTTGTTACATTTTTATCCTCTTTATTCAAATTGTAAACTTGATTGTGTGATACTTCAAAGTACAATATTAGGGAATAATGGGTCTTAGAGAATAATGGGTCTTAGCCTGTTTGTCTTGTCTTTGGTCCCAGTTCTTTGTAAGATTTGTGGCTGAATTGATGAGAGTCAGTTGAAGGAGCATAGTAAAACAATGGTATGGGAGACAGGTTAGTGTAGAGTCCTGGTCCTGTGTGCAGGTCTTAGAGGAAGGAGGAGAGCTTATCTTCACATCTGGGGAGACCCATTCAGCCAGGTATATCCAAAGTATGGCCATTTAACACATGACAAAAGATTTTTGTGTTTTTGACTTTTCAGTGTGGTTGCTTGCATTATATTTCTGTTGGACAGTGCTGTATAGACAGAAGGATAACTTTTCTCCTAAGTATCCTAGAGCGCCAGCTTGAACTAGGGAGGGCTTTCAAAGTTTAAAAAAAATCCTTGAAAAATCTGTTGGTGGATGTATGTGTTTCTTACCACCTCCCCAACCCATTAGCTATTATTGGGTTGGCCAAAAAGTCTGATACGTTTTTTCTGTAACATAAAAGACACATTTTTCATTTACACTAATACCTTTATTGATTAGGATATTTTGAGTATGTCTGCTCTCTCCTACTATTGGCTTCAAGTGGGTAGGGGTTAGGGGTGCTGCTAAACATGTTCCAATGCATGAGACAGCCCCACAGCAAAGAATTGTTTGGCCAAAAAGTCAGTAGTACCAAGAAACTTCACAGACTGCTTTTTACAAGTTTGATCAGTCACAGCACCTTTTCTATACACTACACAAATCTTTTTTTTTCTTTTTCTTTTTGGTGCTTTTACATTTCTTAAAATAATAATGCAAAATACACCAAAAATGTTGGGAATAAAAATCTGAGAAAATATGGTGGTGCTTCAAAGCTTGGGAAATAATTTATTTGTAAGTGATATTTGGAAGGTGAAGTAAAGATGAAAATTGTTCAACTTGCTTTTGGTAAACTTTCTCTTTTG
>PVJI01007512.1:0-77486 GCA_004026765.1 Micronycteris hirsuta
TTTTTTTTTCTTTTTCTTTTGTGTCTTGTTTACAATGCTATTGTTTCTGTTTAGAATATTTTCCTGTTTGCCCATCCAGAGATCTCATGCCTAGCTGGGGAAGGGTAACTTTCTTCTGAATTCTTACATTACTTTTCTTGTCATCTGGCACATAATACTTAGTGTTTTATATTCTGTCTATGTCCATCTTTCACCTGTCCCTAATAGAATGGGGGTTCTTTCACTTCACATGCCACATAGTATATAAACTAGGTCACGTACTCAATTTGTTGATTGCATGAAAAATTATTTTATCATCAATAAACCCCTTGATGTATACAGCAAAGGTGACTGAATGGAAATATCTGTCATATAAATCCTATTTTCTACTGATTAACATTATGTAATTAAAAATATGTTCCCATTGAGAAAAAACAGCAATACGCTTAGGAAGAAACTGGTAAGAAAGAAATGTGGTTGACTAGTTCCGTGAAATACTGAGCAATGTACACACACACACACATACACACACACACACACACAATTAAGTCTAGAGGTTATTAGCCTCTTCCAGTTATTTTCATTTTTGACACCTAGTTCAGTAAGTGTTTGGTGCATAATGCAGTGAAAGAATTTCAATTCCATTGTAGAAGTCTATTTTTGTATTTAAACTGTTACTTTAAGTGAGGTGTCTGAACCAACATAAATATGGGTGGAAGTCAAAGCTAAACTATTGGACAAGTCCATCCGGGGAAAGTCTTGTTTCTTCTCACCCTGCTTGTCACAATCTGTAGTGACACAATCATATTCAGAGTAGAGGAAGAAGATGATTTGAGGCAAATTGCATATCTTCCTCCTAGATCTTTGATGCTGAAACTCCACCTCACCCATTTAATCTTACCTTCTATTATTTGCTGTGCTTAACACTAAAATGTTCTTTCCCCCTATAAGACAGAACTTGTTGCCCCAATTTTCAGGGAAGTTCCTCCAGCTTTGAATTCCTGTAGGGTTTGCCTCAATTGTAGAACATTTCATCACCTCGGGGCACATACTTCCTAGGGCAACTCATATCCAACAATCTAATAAGTAAGAACATAAAGGCCAGGATATTTTAGTCCAATAGGGGGCAACTTTAACAGGCTCTATATGATCCATAGCCATGGTCAGGTTGGCTGACCCTTTTCCAGCCTGCATCTAAGCTTGGTATATCTCTATGACCAATCTTGCTTCCCTTCCATAATTGCTGATTCTTTATAAATACTTGGTGCCTTATTAATTTATTAATAAATCTCAGTTCTTTATTCCAGAGTACACAGTCTACAATAATTGATATCAGTAGTGACCCAAGAACCTGAAATGTAGAATGGGGTTTTGTATCTAAGTCAGTTACTGCCCAAATGGCAATGAGAACCTCATTATGGTGGTAGGTGAGGCATACATAGTTTTGGCACCAAGTGGTTGTCCACTTTGTTCGAACTTTCATCATCCTAAACTAGTAGAAGAGTCTCACCTCCAGATGGCTGTGGGTGAGAGCAGGAAAGGGACATTGGCACAAATGTAGTGGGTGATATGGGGGTCAAGGTTACCTGCTCCTATATATGGCTTAATCATTCTCTGATATAGCCCGGCCAATGTTCCAGCTCAGTTATACTAATTCCCTCTGAGAATGGATGGAAACCTGTAGCAGCAATGAATGTGGTAGAAGGTAGGACCCCAAGGGAAGAGCTGACTGCACCATGGCCTTACTTTCTACAGAGTACATTATAGCTCTGGATTTTACTAAATAGTAGCCTCCAAGTTACCTAGGTTATGGTCTGGAACAGTACTCCTAGATGCAGACTGGGTTGCTTGCAGAACCCAGTAAAGTCTAGCTGGCACTGAACTTCCCATTTTGTGGTAGGAGATGCTCACTAAAGCAATTTGTCTTTTATCTTGTAGGAGATGAGCTAACACACTGCTTACTACTGAACTTCACAACTTTCTCTAGAGACATGGGTTTCTAAAACTTGTAGTTTATCTCCCAACCTCCAGAGAGCAAGGCCTCCAGTGTACAAGCCTTCCCTTGCTTATCCTGCCCAATCAGCTTAATGTCATTGCTGTAATGTGTCAAGTGATATTATATGGGGTCATATAATGCAGTTCCTATCTCCTTAGTGTAATAACAAGAAACAGAGTTTAGACAATATTATTGTAGTCAAGATCTTTTTAGACATCATTATGACAGAGGCAGGAAAACTACAAATACATAGTGATGTTCATTCCACCTGAACACAAACTGTTTCAGATTCCTTTTCTAATCTTAATAGCAAAAAATGCATTTGCCAAATCAATGGGTGCATTTCAGTACCTGAATACTTATCAACCTGCTCTCTTTCATTAATCTAAAGCCATTCTCCAGAATCCACCCAGTTTCTTCAGACTGTCCAGGCTTGCTAGTTAGATAAATATATGCTAGAGGCCTCTGTCTCTACAACATTTAAGGCTTTTATGTTGATACTAATCACTGGTACCACATCATCTCCCTCCCAGAATGCAATATTGTTTTGATTTACTGTTTTATTTGGGAAGGGAGACAGTTTCTGAAGTTTCCACTTGGCCTCGTTCACTGTGATAGTTCCAAATTCCAAGTATACCAACCCCAGTTATATACTTGCAGACCGGGCAAAAACCAATGTGTGGGTCTGCAAACAGAGTGGACCCACCGTAAGTTAGATGTAGCCAGGATTCCATCTGTTACCAGAGCATCATAAGAGCCCCCTCTAAAGAGGGGCAAGAAGCATCATTCAAGTGGATTGGGGCACCAGGTACCAACTACAACTGAGTCCCGATATTCAATAGTTCTTTAAAGTCTAGGTAATCAATCCCCTTCCATGAGTTTGGCCATCTTCAGTATTTCTACTCGTGAAATTCTTCTGGCAAAACAAAACAGAACAAAAAAAGCAAACTCAGTTGTTGTTTTTTTTTTTAATTATCTTCAAATATCCTTATGTTGCCTTCATATTTAAAGAATGTTTTCCATGGGAACAGCATTCCTGGTTATCAGTTATTTTTCTCTTTTGTTTTTAAAGTGATGTTTCATTAACTTTTGATTCCCATCACTAAAAACTAGCTGTATATCTTATTGTTGCTCATTTGATGTACTTTTTCTCTTGGTAATTTAAAGATACTATCTCCGCCTTTGATATTTTGCAGTTTGGCTATGATTGCCTTGGTGTTTTTGTTTTGTTTTTTTAAATTCTCAAAATTAATGTGCCTCTAGGATTTTCTTTTAGAAATGCAGGATGTAGTAACCCCAGCTGCTGAGTTGCTCAGCAGGCCCCTCTGACCTGCCAGTCCTTTTAGGACATTGTCTTAGTTGAAGAGTCACCACAGCCAAGGTTAGGCCACTTTCTCAAGGAAACCTATGTCCAATGACCTATACAGTATGCTTGAAGAGCTCTGAAGTGTCACTATCTTTAAGCCCTCCTCACGCTTCTCAAACACTCAGAGTGACATTAGATCTCTAGAGACACTGTGTCATAGCTCACGTTTTCCCTACGCTCTGACCTTCCTCTTTCCCTTTACTTTCTCAGTACAGATACCACACGGCCTCTGCAACAAACCTCCGGTGTGCTTACTAGAGAACCCAGCCTGTAATGACTGGGGGAAAGAGCATTCTGCAAGAGCAGAAGTTACAGTGAGATTCTGGAGCTTGATCACCTACTGCTTGGTTAGCAATGAGCAGCTCATACCTTGTGGTAGGTAGAGCAACAATGGCCCCTGGCACAGGTAGAAGTCCAACTGCATTACAGTTTTCACCGGTTCTCCAGTAGAATGTTATACCAGTGGAAAGGAGGGCATTAGCGGCTTTGATTAATCAGGTAATTGAAAAATATTAGGACAGATAGTCATTGGCAGGACAAAGGATTAGCTGGCTATTGCTAAGCTACGTTGATGCTTTGAAAAAAATTACAAAAACACAATGAAATATTTTATTTTATTATTTTTTTAAAGATTTTATTTATTTTTATTTTAGAGAGAGGGGAAGGGAGGGAGACAGAGGGAGAGAAACAGCAATGTATGGTTGCCTCTCACATGGCCCTCACTGGGGACCCAGCCCGCAACCCAGGCATGTGCCCTGACTGGGAATCGAACTGGGACCCTCTGGTTCCCAGCCCATGCTCAATCCACTGAGCTACACCAGCCAGGGCTCGATGAAATATTTTAAAAAGAAAAATAATAAAAAGATGAATATGATTTATCAGCAATTAAAAGCTAAATGTGAAAGTGGTGTCAGGGCAGGGGGAGTTGACGACCAGTCCTAGGACTTAATCATAAGAGGAAGTAAGCTCCAAAGAAAGTTAACGTCTCATCCAAGGTGTATGCAATGCCAACATCAGGGTCCAGAATGGAAAAGAACGTAACTCTCACACGTGCTGTGAGGACATCTGAGATGAGGCTCCTGACAATCTTGAATCCTCACATTTTTCTGAAATTAATGAGTCTGAAGAGGTCACCCAGTATTCCAATATTCCAGAGCTAGTATTTTACAATTGCTTGAAAATTCTTTATAGGCCTTTCTCCAATGTGACCTCTCCCAAATCTTTTTCTATCTCCCCTTGAAGACACTAGGACTATAACTGTGATTAAAGTTGGAATGTAACATCTGGATGTGTGTGGGTGCTAAAACAGAAGGAAAGGGACTACACCGTGAACAGCTGTAGGATTTGGGCAGGATATCTGCAGGAGCCAAGGGAGTATCATAAGCCAGATTCTGTGGATGTTCGATCAAAGAGCAGTGAAACATAAGCTGGAGAAGGGAGGGTCCAGTGGTCTTCCAGCACTCTCCCAGTAAAGGGCCGCTCTAAAATATAAAGTCTCTTTTTAAAACACATGAAAGGAGAACATCATTAAAGGTCCTACAGATCAAAAAGATAATGATAAAATATTATAAAACATTATGCCCATAAACTTGACAACATAGATGAGATGGAAACATTTTTGGAAAGACAAAAACTACCAAAGTTCTCTGAGGAAAATAGATATCCTGGAAAGCTCTGTATCTACGCAGGACAATAAATGTTGGTTAAAAGTGTTCACACAAAGAACATTTCATTGATGAACTCTGCCAAACATTTAAGAAACAAATAAGAATTGTACACAAGGTTTTGGGTTTTTGTTTTTTTTTTTCAGAAAAGAAAACATCAAAGAATCCTTCTGACACATTTAAGGTCAGCAGTGACAGCAAAACCAGACAAAGACATCGTAAGTCATGAAAATCACTATGTTACTAACAAAGAGAGGCAGACAAAATCTTTAACAAGAAATCAAAGCAAATCTAGTCACACAGAAATGATAATATATGATCAAGTACGATGTATCCCAGGATTGTGAGGTTATTTCAACACTTGAAAAATCAAACAATAGGTAAAGAAAAAATTCCACACCCATTCATGATGTCAATTTTCATCAGATGAGGACAAGAAGGAACTACTTGGGTCACGGTATTGCATTGTGCGTGCTCAGTATGGGCCTTGGGTTAATGTCTGAAGGGGAAACTGCACATGTAAATGGGAGCCCCTCTCTCTGTGGTTCCCCTTTCCTGGGATCTTGATCTTTAAGCTGGAGCTTGAGCATCAGATTTTGCCTCCTCAGTCCAGTATGACTGTCCTGAGCTTTAGAATCCTGCTTTCTGTGAAACTAGATATGTACTGGCAAATAATTCGAAAAGGAAAAAGCGAAGGAAATGATAGCACTCACCTCAGAGTACTTCCTATGTCTCCAGGACCTCATTCCCTCAAGGCCTCGTCACCTTCTCTGCTTTTATATGTCATTCAGCTTTAATGGTTGTTTTTCACAGGAAGATTAGTTTATTTCTAAATTTTTATTGTATTTTTTCTATTACCATTTAATCCCCATATACCCCCCTCCCCCCAGCAATCACCACACTGTTGTTCATGTCCGTGAGTCCTTTATTCTTTTTGCTCAATCCCTCCACCCACCCACCCACCACCACCTCCAGTAGCTGTCATTCTGCTCTCTACCTAGGAGTCTGGCCCCGTTTTCCTTGTTAGTTCAGTGTGTTCATTCGATTCCACATATGAGTGAAATCAAGTGGTATTTTTCTTTTTCTGACTGGCTTATTTCACTTAGCATAATGTTCTCCAGGTCCATCTATGCTGTCACAAAGGGTAAAATTTTCTTTCTTTTTACAGCTGAGTAGAATTCCATTGTGTAAATGTCCCATAGTTTTATACACTTATCTACTGACGGACACTTTGGCTACTTCCATATCTTGCTGATTATAATAACGCTGCAATGAACATAGGGGTGCTTATGTTCTTTTGAATTAGTGTTTTGGGTTTCTTCGGATATATTCCCAGAAGTGGGATCACTGGGTCATAAGACAGATCCATTTTTAATTTTTTAAGATACTTCCATAATGCTTTCCATAGTGGTTTCACCAATCTGCATTCCTACCAACAGCACAAAAGGGCCCCCTTTCTCCACATCCTTACCAGCACTTGTTGTTGATTTATTAGTGCTAGCCATTCTGAGAGGTGTGAGGTGATATCTCATCGTGGTTTTAATTTGCATCTCTCTGATGATTAGTGATGTTGAGCATCTTTTCATATGTCTATTGGCCATCTGTATGCCCTTTCTGGAGAAGTATCTATTCCATTTAATATGTTACTTTATCATAGTCATAAACAGAAGACTCCTCTTACTTACATTTAATCTATGTTACCTTTAGACATATTCAATTAGCTTATTTTTTGTAATTTCAATAATTGAATTTTTTGTAGGTCTGCTTCTGAGGGATTCTGTGACTGCTGAATCTTGGCCATGGAGCATCTCCTAGCCTACCTATTAAATGATTTTCTTTCTTTTTTTTTAATTTTTTTTACTATAAGCTTATTTTCTTTTAAGATCTAGGCTGATGGTTACTTTTTTTTTTTCTTTCAGAAGTGACTGGCATTTACTTTTGCCACACATTAAGAGTGCTCCTACTCCAGAGATTTTTTTAAATTAGAACCTCCATTTCTTAACTCAGCAAAATAGTATAAATTTGGTAGATGAACCAATGAGAGAATGTATTGACAGTGGTAAGTTTCCAGAGGAAGTTTTATTCCCCACTTTCCAAATCATGGTTTTAGAAAGGGGATTTTTCTAAAGAGTTTCCTGAAAAGAAAAGCAAGTTTATTTCTAGACTCCCTGATACCAAGCTGTAGCATTTGGAAGTTCTAGACTAATGACAATGTGAGGGCACCTCCCATTAGATTTCCTACTGAAGCTGGTCTTCAGCTTTGTATTCTCTCTTCTGTGAGGCCATGGAAATACAATATTAAGTTTATTCAGATTTGGTCAGTGTCTTCAGGTTGGAACTAATATTCAATCTCTTGCTAATCCCTCTGGGTCCTCAATTTTACTGATTTTTTTTTTACTTCTGATATTCTATTTCTAGTTGCCAACCCTTTATTATATTTTTAAAGGGGGATTGAAAATACCTTATCTGTTTTGTTTAGTTGTTTTTGGGGGGAGGGAGTTGATAAGATTCTGTAAACCACCTGACTATAATCACTTTCACATTAATCATTTTAACTTATTCTTATGACTATCTCTGAAATAGCTGTTATTATTTCTTTTTTTCATATTATAACTTTTAGACTTTATTTTTTTTATTGTTGTTCAAGTACAGTTGTCTCTATTTTCACCCTACCATGCCCCCTCACCCCACCCTCCCCCACCTCCCACCCTTGAAACTACAGCCTTCGGCTTTGGCCGTGTGTCCTTTGTACATGGTCTGTGATGGCCCATCCCCCATTATCCCTCTCCCCCTCCTCTCTGGTTACCGTCAGGTTGTTCTTTATTTCAATATTTGTATTTTGCTTGCTTGTTTTGATTAGGTTACATAATTTCTTCAGAAAACTAAAAATGGAACTACTTTTTGACCCAGCAATACCACTGCTGGGATTATACCCTAAGAACCCTGAAACACTAATTCAAAAGAACCTATGCACCCAATGTTCAGAGCAGCACAATTTACAATAGCCAAGTGCTGGAAGCAACTTAAGTGCCCATCTACAAATGAGTGGATCACAAAACTGTGGTACATTTACACAGTGGAATACTACACAGCAGAAAGAAAGAAGGAGCTTCTACCCTTCACAGCAGCATGGAAAGAACTGGAAAACATTATGTTAAGTGAAATAAGCCAGGCAGTGAAAGACAAATACCATATGATCTTACCTACAAGTGGAATAATTGTTACTATTTCCATGACAAAAATAGGAATACTCTGACTCAAGGACATAGAATGACCTGCCACAAATTCACTGCCAGAAAGCAGCAGAGCTTTTCTTCCAACCAGATTTTCTGACACTAAACCCGTATTCTTTTCACAATATTTTGCTGGTCATTGTTCCACCTGTGGAAAATAAGTTTGGCCTCCAAAATTTACATCAGCTCAAAAGTTGAGCTGGTGGGGGAAAATGATACACATACAGACAAATTCTAGCCCAGGTCCCACTTATACGTAGCCCTTCAGTTTCTCTTGATTCATCAAACAAGCCCAGTTTAGAAAGGCCACAGCCATCATCGTTTGTGCAGCTATTCAAGCTGGCATCACCAGATATTCTCCATCAAAAGAACAGCTCTGAACAGCAGCATAATGTCAGTGCTGGCTGCCTCCCAGAGAAAATTAATCATAATACCAGGAGTTAGAAAAAGCCTACACAGATTTCAGGAATATTGCATTTCTTTGCCCTAAAGTTCACATTCTACCTGCTGCGTTTCATTACAAAATCCGGATATCACACAAAAACATCACAGCTACACTCCTCACTGTATGTATTTTAATCAAAAATCTTTGATCCATGTGATATTGGCCCTGCAGGCAAAAACTGCCTTTTTTGTTAAGAAATACTCTATCACCAGTGTGAGATCCATTCTTGTTGGTAGAAATATTTCCAGCAAAATCACGGGGAAAACAGCATACTTGAACAAAGCGAGATCATGTGAGAATTCACAAAGGTATTATTTAAATTGATGAAGTCTTCATCTTCAACCTCTCAAGTTCACAGAAGTGTGTAGTTTGGGCTACATTTGTTTTTTGTAGACTGTCCACTGGTGTAAGAGCCCCTTTCTTGCCTTGGCATGCCTTGCTTCAGCCTTTCAGAGACTGGCCAGCCCTTTGGGGAACCCATCGGCTGGATTTAGCGGCAATGACATTGCTGGCTCTGGGTATTCTTGCAACTATCAGTTGATGTTTTAGTGCTTTGTTGCTGAACTCCATTTGTTGACTAAATCCTACATTTCCTTTTCAGATGCATATTTGGAGGACAGACTATTCTCCACAGGGGGGATGATGACCAGAAAGTGTCCTGGAAAGGGCAGGGTCCTAGTGCCAGCCATCTGTGCACCTGCCCAACTTGAGTCTCTCAGATTCTCTGACTTTTTTTCCCCTTTTTTGGAGGGTTAGGGAACTAAGGGATTTTATATACTATGAACTATATTAAGAAATAAAGGAGATATTTTTCTTTGCCATCCAGATTTATTACATTCATGGGGAGCTTGAGATTCAAATATAATTTTGGGCGGCAATGTGACATATGGGAACCTAAGGGCAGATGTTTCCGTAAAGTTAGAGAAAAGAGCAACACTTTGTCCGTGTACCCAGTGCACAGAAAAGTGTAGATAAGGTGTTGTTGTTGTTTACTCTAATGTCATTTTTATCCAGCTTTATTGAGTATAATTGCCAAATAGAATTGTATATATTTAAGGTGAACAATTTGGTGTTTTGATATTCATAGACATTATGAAATAAATCACAATTAAGCTAATAATGTATTTATCATCTCACATAGTTGTTTTTGGGTTTTGTTTTTTTTTTTTGTAGTGAGAATACTTGGGGTCTAACCTCTTAGCAAATTTCAAGTACACCAACACAGTATTATTACTTGCATTCACATTGCTTACCTAATTTTATTTTTTAAAAGGGCACAGGAGTGGTGAGCAGTTAGAAGACTCACCCAAATAGACACAGCTTCGGCAGAAGCCTGGCCTCCTTCACTGTGGCAGGGCATATGACTTTACACCCGAAGTGTAACTGTGTCTTTAGAACCATTATGGAAACAATCAAAGAAACATGCTCACCTCGGAAAGAGGCTGCCCTGGCCCTGGGCTCTGCTGTCCTCTTCTTTCCACACTCAGTTCATTCTCTCTACTTCTGCCGTTCTTTCACCGCACCGCCTCATTATTCAGTCGGCTCAGTATTAGGCAAAACTTGTTGCTAATATGGCTCTGATCTTTTGTCTTACTTCTAAAAGTGGCTACTTTTTATTCTTTTTTTAAAGATTTTATTCATTTATTTTTAGAGAGGGGGAGGGAAGGAGAAAGAGAGAGAGAAAAACATCAATGTGTGGTTGCCTCTCACGTGGCCCCCACTGGGGACCTGGCCCCAGGCTTGTGCCCTGACTGGGAATTGAACCTATGACCCTTTGGTTTGCAGCCCATGCTCAATCCACTGAGCTATGCCAGCCAGGGTGACACTTTTTATTCTTAATGTCATAGTGTGATAAAATGTGTATGGGTTTTGGACAGTGAGGCTCAAGTCTCAGGTCTGCTAATTTCAGAAGTGTGATTTTTAACAAGGAACTTAAACTTCTGAGGTTTGAATTCTATTTCATTTTTTATTTTATAAAATAAGGTTGATAACTCATACCCTGAAGGGTGTTTGTGATAACCAAATGAAGTGCTATGTTTGGGATATAAGGACTGGACACTCAACGAACACTAGCCCCCTTGTCATTGAGAGTCCTGGCACCACAGAGAAGAAAAACTCAAAAGTTAGAGTTAATTAATTAGGATACTTTATACAGAGCAATACATAGCAGATGGCAAAGCACAAAGGAATTAACAGCAAGTGGAAGTTGTTGCCACCCTAAGTCTAAATGGATAGAGGGCTCTGTGTTCCTGCACCCACTAGGAGTGCCAGGCATGTGTGAGAGGCTGCTTGCCATGACCCGTGGCCTTTGGCAAAAGAAAGTGGCTACTGCCCATATTCCCCAGTAAAGGCAGAGGGAGGGCAGGTGAAAGCAGAAATAATATCCTAAGCTCCCTATCGTAATGTCCTCTGGTGTCCTTCTGGGATTTTTATTGACTGAATCCATCTGGAAACTAGAGGGCAAGGAAGCCCACATAACACACTCCATTGCCATCACCCCTCTGAGACACCAAGTAGAAATAGGAGGATAAATCATGAAACCAAAGGAGTAGGTGGAGAACCCTCAGCAAAGTTTCTTTTCTTGACCTTTCAGTTCTTGGACTCCGGGGTTCTCTTTACCTCCCTGATCACTTTGCCCACTACGAGGTGTCAACAGACGTGATGTCTCTGAAGGCAGGGAGAGTATTTATTCACGACTCCAGCATTTTGTAAAGGATGCCTCATTAAACAGGCTGTGTGTGTAAAAGTCAACCTACTACTTACCGCTTTTGGAAAAGCATGTCAGCGATATAAAAAAGCTTTCAACAGTTCTGTAGAAAATGATAACAATAATGAATATTTGCTCACAAAATTATATTTAAGGAATGCCACTTATGCCTAAGCACTCGTTCTAGGAAATGCAGTTTTGAAAATGATTCCATTTCTAATATCTCATCTAGGACATCAAATATGCTTTTTATTCAATAAACACATAGTAAGTGATTAAATTAATGGGGTTCCCTATGGCTGGTCCTGAATTGCTTTTACTGAAGTCCTTCCCTTCTCATCACTTCCCCCTCCAGAAACTAGAATCCTGTCTCCTAATAAGAGTCTGATTGACTCAATCTGCACATTTCCTTCAAGGGCCCTATATGCCTAGCTGCTTGTAGGTGATCTAGTTGTATTATAAGGAACAATAAACATTATCATCAACATAAAATTATCCACATTTTTCCTTTATTTTAGACTTCAGAATAGGATGCTCTATCTTACTGAGTTTTGGGGGATCTTGTTACTCCTGAGAAAAGTGCCAAGACACCTGGAGGCATCTGGCTGTGGATTCACAAAACGCCACCTTCCAGCCGCCTGCCTCAGCTCCTTCCAAACCTGCACCTGAGCGTGCTCCCCTGGCATCCTTCTAATCCCATTGGATAAGACTACTCCAGTTCCCAAGCCCTCCCAGAAGTGCTGACCACCATTCGCTCCCATACACACTCTCAGCTATGCAGCATCATCTGATTTATTCATTTTCCAGATCAAAAAATCCATAAGGATGAGATAAATAATATTTCCGTAGAACTTCCTTGAAGTGCTACCAGGTCCTCTCCACATCATCATAGACCCTTTCTGTCTTTAAATAACATTAAACATGAAATTAAACCAAAATAGGCATAAGAGAGTCAAATTAAATGGAGAAACAGAAGAGATGAGGAAAGCAGGATTCTAGAGGAGATAAATTATTTTCTCAAAAGTGGTGCTGAACTTAGGGGATAAAAGAGCCAGTAACAAACAAGGGACCAGGAGAAAAAACGACAGTTCTCACAGAAGAGATAAACTCCTTAATCACTACCCAAGTTTAGGGCGTTCCCTTCTGTTCTTCCTGGTGCGGTGACAATGGGAACAGACTGGTGGAAAAGCTCCATCATTACACAGAAACGTGTGCACTCGAGATTTCGAACTTGAAAATCATTGCTCTGAAAGGGCAGCAGGGACTCTGATCATAATGAGCCAAGGTCCTGCGGCTTCATTTCCACAAATTCCCTGGACAGGAAATGTTTTCTGCATTTTAAAAAGGATACATGTGTACATACATAATTCTCTTCTGGTCAAAGAAGCATGTCAACATATACTGCAGTCAGAGAGAAGAGAATGCTTCCCTCACATTCCTTCCCTGATCATCAGCTGAAAGAGAATCACTGGCATAGAATCAGCCTCTGTTAGTACATTGGTTAGGGAGGCAGAACCGCTAGGAAATTTACAAAACAAAAGGAGTTTATGATAAGGAGTGGGCAGTCCACTACGCATTGTGGAGGGTGATGAGTCTATGGGCGCTCTCGTGGCATCCAGCAACAGGCCTGAAGGAAGTATCTATAGGTCAGCAGAGTTGGCAGTAGGGAGAAAATTGGACATCAAGCAAAGGACAAAATAAACAACCTAAAACCCAGGAGAACAAAATAAAACCTACATTTGTGTCCAGCCTCAGCAATGTGGTGTTTTGCACAAGGTGCCCTTCACCACTAAGTTGCATAGCAGAGTGAGCAAAATTAGGTTTACAGTTTGAGTATGTGAAACAGTTTATCCTTGTATTATTTTTTATTCATTATTGTATTATTCGTATTATAACTATAAACCTACTTTGCCCTCTTTTTTATGTAACTAGTGCAGGGGTTATAGAAGTCAAATGTGGTGAGAAAGGCCCCGGAAGCTCCAGCGTGGAGGGCTCCCTCCCCTCGGGTGAGGTAGTAGGTCCCTTACAATTTGTATGCTTCAACGGCAGCTGTCACACTACACCTCCTGACCCTAGTGACTGCTACTGCTCCTCTTCTTTCCAAATCTTGCACAAATTTCTCCTATGGCTCATCTGGACCCAGAACCGTACAGGGAAGGAAATTCCTGAAATCACAGCTCTAACTCGGAGCAGTCGACACTGTACAAAACCACAGGAATCACGACTCTATGTTTAAAAGGTATTAACTCGGAAAAGTAGCTGAATAGATTCTGGGGACCACATCTCTATCAGCTGTAGAATCTAGACGGTTGGCTAGAGCACGAAACTCTCACAGGTATTGAGACAAGTGGCCCTGTGTCTACTCATTCTGATGGTGCCGGCTGGCGTGGTCCCGCACCCTTCTATTCGCTGCGAAAACCAAACCATGTCTCTGTCCTTTGCCTGACTGTCAACTTTTATTTTACTAAGCAATTAAATATAATTTGTTATTAGTAATGCTAAAACCTCTCCCTGTTCTTCTTCTGTCATCGTATTTGCTTTATATCCAAAACACTTTCCATAAGGGTTTAAAGGTCTGTGATAAGAAAACAGATGAAAATTAGTCCAGAAATATTCTGACAGCTGACGATTAAACTGTGAGTGCAAATTATTAATCTGAAAGTAAAGTGCTTTACTGCATGTAAAATAAAAAGGTGTTGATTTATACTTGATTCACGGGGTGAGTGGTTGCATTATAAATGATCAATGAACATTATCATCAGAACAATGTCACACTATTACAATTATGGTGCATCAAAAATGCAAACCTAATTGCTTGGCTCCTAATGAAATACAAAAGCCTCATTTTCATAATGTTAGGGCTGTGGTTCAAATGGAAAAAGACATGTATAGTCAAACTTAAGGCTTCAATAATTCATTTTTAACCCTTTGACTTCATAATGTGAAATAGAACTTAGAGGTTCCACTCCTCACTCCCACCCCTCCATTACAAACAGCACAAGGTATCTTCCCAAAGTCTGGTTGGCTGACTTTCATAAGAAAGAACGCGGTCCTCAGTCAGGCTGACAACTCAATTTATTTCTTCTGGCTCAACCTAAAAATAGATCAGCATACACAATTAAGGAAAAAAATACAAATTTTGCTACAAATATTTAAGCTTAGGTCAAATTTGCACAAAGCAATGTATTTAAGGCAAGACTTTAACGTATCTAAGGGATATAGCTACAGTGTCTCTTGTATAATTCTAAGAGAAATATATAGAGAAACATTGAGATGGCTAAGATATATGGCTATATCTACACATGTGCAGCAAATAAACATTATTTTATTTCATTTTTTTAATTTTTTATTGTTGTTCAAGTACAGTTGTCTCCATTTCCCCCCAACCCACCCCCACCCCAATGGGTTTTCCAATAGATTAAGACTTTAGGCCTAATCCTCCGACTGTTGAAAAATTATCCATCCATCATATCATCTAACTCTTGAAAGAGTGATGCCAAAATCAAATGCCTTTGTCAAAACAACAAAATAGTTGCTGAAAGATATTCTGGGGAAGACTGTGAGCAGGTGTGTTTCACGTTTTTTACCTTCTGAATCCATTCACATTGCCATATAGTAAGAACTGCAGTGGAAGGACAGAATTTACAAAGCTCAAACAGATGCGGGCCCATACCCCTTGTTCCATTCATAATCATTCTTGAATTTCCTGGGTGCTTGTCATCTCCATAGGTTATTCTTAAATTGTCTGTAAAATTTAGTGTGGGGTTTTGCTTTCATTATGCAGATAGCATAAATGATGTAGGCATGGTAGCTCATGAATCCATAAATAATACATTTAACCATCATTTAGGTAATTTCCCTTTTTCAGCTTCAGAGGGTTCATCTGAGTAAAATGGCTATTTGTTTCTGTATTTATTTACTTTTGTATGTTTTTTTTCACGTGTATAGAATGTCAGGAGAGCTGGAAAAGTCCTGTGAGAATGCAACCTGCATCCCTAATCTTTCTGACCTATTTGCTTCAAGGAAAAAATGTGGTGTGGGAACCCAACAACTTCAGTGAAGTCAGCGATAATGAAACCACTGAGTTTTCCTGCTAATCTCCTCTTCATCCCTAAAGCACGTTGTACATCAGAATTATTAGCATCCTCTCATCTTATGTAATTTGAAATACACTTGTTATTGACTTAGAACTCCTTTTACAAAATACACATCAAATAATTGTTTCATCATGGGAAATTCTGATTACTTTTAATACACTCAGAGAAATTCCCTTTTCTTTACACTTCAGCATTCCTTCCAAATTTAAAGATCTCTATTTCATTTTACTTTGATATTTATCTCAGCAAGGGTTTTATTCTAGTAATTGCTCTCTCTGAATGTTAAAAGCATCTCTTCCGGCTCCGGCACCTGGGTTGCCGGCTGGGCGAACACTTGCTAAATGCTTACTGTGGGCACACAGCACTGTTCTAACACGATCTCTGGGAACTTTGTGGATCTTGTACTGTGGCAGCTATTTCTCTGCATTAAAAAAATTTTTTTTTGATACTAAAATCAACATTTTACTATTCTTAAAGTGAAAACTTATAGGGGGAAATTTCCTATAAATTAAAATACCCCAAATCCTGATGCTTATGAAATCTTTCTTCTTGCAAAAATCTTTCTATACTAAGAGGTTAAAAGCCCTCCCTGATTTACATTGTCGACATTAAGCATATTGGCATAATCTACTCAGCTCTTACCATCTTCTGTAGTCAAGGTTCGGACTAATCTCTGCAAAGCCCTGGGGATGACACTGAGCTCGTTGAATGGTCCTGCCTCTCTGCCCTGCTCCTGTGACGCAGCTGCTGTGCTTTCATGGACTACGTGGCTTTCTTTTGGCTTCAGTTCTGAGTCTTGCCCTCTAGCCTCATAACACAAGACTAGATACTGCCAGCTCTATAGCCCAGATTCCTGGCTTCTATCCCCGCAAAACTGGAAATGGTATCCCAGATACCTCCACTTAAGCAGTAAGGAATTACTAATCTCTCTCTATATATAGATATATCTTCCATCTACCTATTTATTTACCTTCCATATTTTAATCTATATCCATTATTTATCAAGAAAAAATTCTAGGTAAAAGTTACTATTCCTGGCAATAAGAAAACAAAGTAGGTAAAGGCTGTTTTTGAAAACAGCAATATTTCAGAAATAAGCAGTTTAGAGTGTCCAATCTTTCATTTCTTTACTTTCAAATTTCAGATAAAGAAACTTCTAACATACTTTCCTACTGAAGAGAATAGAACTGTTATTTAATAGCTGTTTTTACTCTAAGAACATGAAGAGAAATTCAAAGTTAGATTAAAGATTTTGCAAATTTAAATTTGAGGAGTGCTTGTAAAGGAATAAAATAGATTGAAAACAAAATACAACATATTTGTTAGTATCTGAGGAGCTGCTTTTAAAATCACATTTTTGCTGATTCTATCAAAGGGACATTCATCTTGTCAACTTATTATAGCAAAAATATAGTTAATATTTACTATTTGGAAAACATCTGTACTGCGTGTTTCTACTAATAAGTAACACTTGAAAAGCTACCCCGTCTCCTGGGACTCAGTTGCTGCCTAGTAAAATGAGGGGCTTAGGTATGAAACTCATTGAGGCCCTGCCAACTCTGACACTTTATGGTTTATACACCATTTACTGTGTTCTAGAAACTCTTGCCAACAAGTCAGCTTTGAGCAGCTAACAAACAGTTGGAACACATGTCAATACCATGTGTGTGTGTGACCTTCTTAGTCTTATGGGCCAAAGTGTGACCTCCTCAGTGAAGTCTCCCTGGCTTTCCCAGAAGTAGCTGTCCCTTTATGTGCCATCATTACATTTGTTGGCATTTCTTATATTGGATCTTTTACACTTTATTATAATGATTTTTATATCTGTTTTTATTGGACTTTGAGTTTCTTAAGAGAAGAATTTTTTATTTTCTACTAATCTCTTACATTGAGCACATTGCCCATCATATAATGAATATTGGTTGAATATTGAATAAACTTTGTATTGAATTTATGTTTGTTGGGAAGAGGGCTAGGTCTAAGATGGTGAAAGATATTTTTTTAATTATTGTTCAGTTACAGTTGTCCCCCTTTTTCCCCATTGCTCACTACCATCCCATCCCCCCAACTCCCTCAGTCAATTCCCCCCCATTGTCCGTGCCCATGAGTCCTCTATTCACGTTCCTTTGCTTGCCCCTTCCCCTTTTTTCCCCCACTACCCACTTCCCCCTGGTCACTGCCAGTTTGTTCTTTATTTCAATGTCTCTGGCTCTGTTTTGCTCATATGTTTGTTTTGTTGATTAGGTTCCACTTATAAGTGAGATTGTATGGTATTTGTCTTTCACCACCTGGCTTATTTCATTTAACATAGTGCTCTCCAGTTCCATCCATGCTGTCACGAAGGGTAGGAGCTCCATCTTTCTTTCTGCTGCATAATATTCCACTGTGTAAATGTGCCACAGTTTTTTGATCCACTCATTTAGTGATGGGCACTTAGGCTGTTTCCAGCACTTGGCTATTGAAAATAACACTGCTATGAACATTGGGGTGCACAGGTTCTTTTGGATTGGTGTTTCAGGGTTCTTAGGGTATAGTCCCAGCAATGGGATTGCTGGAATGAAAGGCAGTTTCACCTTTATTTTTCTAGGAAATTCCATACTGTTTTCCACAGTAGCTATACCATATTTTATATATTTTAGATATGAGAAATTTATAAGTTGGTTCTTCCGCTTAGAAGAATACTAAAAATGATGTATATTCTCTTCCAAATAGCATGGAACATTGTTAAATAGACATAATATAGAAGTTTTAGTTTTTGACTCTTACAATAAGACTCATTGAATTTTTCCATAGAGGCTTATTTTTTTTACATTTACTTTATTTTTAAAGTTTGCAAATTGTCTATATGTAATTACTTTCAATTGATTTTCCTTAGCCAAGCTACAGACCATAAACCCAGATTAAGCAGTTATGAACAGAGCTCTGTGATGAGAATCTATCCTTACATTAATTCTTCATTCATTTAATGATCAAACTCAAGGAATGACAGATATATTTGAGTTCATCATTTACAGTTACATTAATATATTTAAAATGAGACTCCTCCATCAGGGAGCCCAGAATATTATTTTTTAATCACATTTATCAGAATTCTTAAGATGGCTCTAATAATGTAGTAGATATATTTAGGAAAATTCTGGAATTTGTTTATTCACAGTAAACCTGTGCCCCTAAAGGCAAAGATCACGTTCTTTTCTGTCACTTGGCCCGAGTTAAATCCCAATTGTTCATATATGTAGTTGTACTCCTCTAGACAAAATTATAATCTCGAGCAAACATGGTTATTTTGAAAATAGTCCTGTATCAGATAGATGCTCACTAGAAGAAAATAAAACCACAATAAAACAGGAAACATGGAGTCTCTCAGGTCTAAAGCAAAAATTTGGCACAAATTGAGAACTTCTGACAATATAAGCAGTGAAAAAGAGAACTGATAATGTAACCTATTGATCAGTAAATAGCAAGTGCTGTGTGAGAGTGGTACGTGAGAGCCTGAAGCACAGGGAATGCATAGAAAAGAGAGGCTTAAGGGTTTTTGAATGAGGGGTTGGAAAGATGGAGATAGCAAGCCTGTAGAGTGTCAAATGAATGGAGAAGATAGAAAAAAGCTCTAAACTCCAGGAAAACCAGCTAGAGAAGATCTTGATTTCTCAGGGACAAAATGATGAAATTAATGGAACTTGGAAGGCTGGAAAGTGTAACCAGTTGAAGTTAATGGATCAAGCCTCTCTGTGTGAGGCCGGACATAATAGTGAACCTCAAACTGCACCAACTTGAATTCTGTAATATAAATAATAGGTTACTATATTACAAGAGAGAAAAAAAACAGGAATTCATGCCTAAAAAAATGAGCTATCAAACCCTGAAAAGTCATGTGGGGGTAGGAAGGCAGTTAGGGAGTGGAGGGAATGAGCAAAAGGCAAATAGACTCACAGACATGGACAACGGTGTGGTGATTGCTGGGGGGAGAGGTTTTAAGGGGACTAAATTGTAATGGAAAAAATTACAATAAAGGATAAATTAAAAAAGACATGGAGGAACCTCAAATGCATACTAAACGAAAGAAACTAATCTGAGAAGACTACATAGTACAAGATTCCATGCGTAAGACATTCTGGAAAAAGAAAAATTATGGAAATAATAAAAAGCCCAATGGTTCACAGGGGTGGAGGAGGGAAGAGAGATGAAATAGGCAGAACACAGAAGACTTTTAGGGCAGTGAAAATGCACTGTATGATATTATGATGATGGATATATATCATGATACATTTGTCCAAACCCACAGAACATGCTACCTCAAGAGAGAAGCCTAAAGTAATCAGTGAATTTTGGGTGATTCTGATGCAGTAATGTAGGTCCACATTTAGTTAAAAAAATGCACTATTCTGGTGTGTTATGTTGATAATAGAAGAGGAGATCCATGTATGGGGGAAGGGAATATATAGGAAATCTCTATAACTTTTTCTCAAATTTAACATAAACCTACAACTGCCCTAAAATATCATTTAAATATTTTTTCAAATACAATATTTTTTTTTAAAAAATTAAAGAAGAAGAGCACAAGGGAAGTGAACCAAATTGAAATCTCTAGATTTTTACATTGAAAAATTGCTGAGAACAGGAAAGATGAGCATATGATTCACACTTAAAAAAATAAAGGAAAGAATGCCTGTCTTGGTATTTATTGGTAGAAATGATAAGCATGAATTACACAGACCCCTCGTTTTGGGATATCCTCACAATTCTCAACGATCCCAAATTTCCTCTAACATAGTGAAAAGTTAATTCAGACAAATGGTAAATTAGTAAGGATAGGCTATGCTGTGATAATAAACAACCTCCAAATCTCAGTGATTTAACACACACACGCACACATACAAACGTTTCTCTCTAACAGAGTTCTGGGAAACTATTTTCTAGCAATAGGACATCTAGGCTGATAAAACTCCTCTATCCTACAGTTTCACCATTTAACACTTAAGGCCTGATGAGGCTGGAGAATACACTATAGAGTCTTGCACTCGCAATCAGATGCTTCAGAAAGGCAATGACACATATCACTTCTCCTTGCAACTCATTGGCTATAATTTGTCTATGGCCCAATCCAATTGCAAGGTGCTGAGAAGTCCTGTCTTTTCTGTGCCCAGAAGGAAAAGGGAAACAGATATTGGTGAACACTAGTAATATCTACCACAGGTGTTTTTCCTTAGTGATATGTGTTTATTGTCCCCCAAATTCCATGATCTGTAATCTAGGCCCTCCCCATATAATTGATTGTAGGTCTTTGATTAAAATCCTGATATGTCCTACTCTCGGAGGTTCTATTGTATTATAACCAGATAGGACAATGAGAGAAGGTCAATCAGGACAATGACTTTTTCTATATTATTTCCAAATATCGTGCAGATGGTAGGCAGATGGTGGAGAGAGAATGAGCAAAGACGCCCTGTATAAGCCTAAGCTACATTCACCAATGACATAGTAACATGATTAGATCTGTCATTTTTAAAAAATGACTACAGAGTAATGACTGATTGTCCAGAAAAGTGTAAAATTCAATTATCTGAGACTGTACTAAAAAATAGATGAAAATGCTTATATTTTACCAAGTAGAAATGGACAATTGGAGGAAATTTTGTAGGTTTGAGTTGAATTATACCATCTAATTATAACATTGTCACACATCCTTTAAATTAATAGAATATTCCTTCTGCTTTTAACGATGTTGTCAATATTGCAGTCAGCTTGAGCTCAATAGGTAAGCTAGTTTGTCATAACTTGAAAGTCATCCTATATTTATAGTATATTAAATTCATGAGCCAATAATTCTGAGGCTGGAAAAATAAATCAATCTGTAATGAGAATTGCTTTTAATTTAGCCCTTGATAAGTAAAAGTTAACTCAATATTCATCTTCTAGGAAGGCTATTTTAATAATGATCCAATTGTCCTTTCTCAATGATAAAGTCAACCACTCAAGCAAATACGCCATGTTCTAATCCCAGTGAAAACGAGCGTGTCTAAGTTCTGTTAGATCAGTGTAAATGAGCCTGAGTTCTTCATAAGCCCCCTATCCTCACACTATATTCCATTGTAAGGCCAACTCCATGCAATGGTAAGTGGGAGAATTAAATGGGCGGTGCATCAATGCAAAGTTATTATTATTACAATAAAACAATTTAAATCACCAGCTGCACAATACCATATGTTCATTTCATTAGCTTTGAATCTGTATCTTTAATTCATACACTCTCAAGTTGGAAGTATCCTTTATTTTGTGTATCCTAACCTCCCTTCTGTTTATATAGCAGTTGAGTCATAAGGTAATTTCTAAGTAGTTGCCCTACTACCATTTAAACCTAAAAAAAAAAAAAAAAAAAATCACCTCTCTTTGATTTTCACAGAAACTCTTCCGTTTTGAGAACAGCTACTATCTTTAGTCCCCATTACAAATCTCAACAATCTTTACCTCTCCTGTTGGAATATCCCGTTCTTCATATGTCACTGTTTGTCCAGTCTTTCTTTGAGTTTGTTAAGTTCAGCACAATCCTTTAGATGAGATCTGACTAGCTCAATAAACAAGAGTATTAACAGCTTCACACTTTGAACGACTCTATCAGCACAGCCAAAGGCTGTCTTAGCTTTTGCTATAACATAGTAGCCCTGGTTCACGCTAAGCTTACTGTCAACTGAAACTCATAGAAGTTTCTAGAAGGTGCTCTTGTTTTCATAGGGTACCTAATCTGCCCTCTTTCCAGTTTTGGGGGGATTCAAGTTCTAGGCTGTGTATGTATACCTGGGCATGTGTTGACATTCGTGCAACCAGGCAAATGTTCCTAATAGACTTTTATCCTTTCACTTCCTAATGAAATTCTTTAATCATTTCCATGGTGTCAGGTGCAAGTTTTCATGACCCTACTGCAATTTGACACTAATAAACTACTAGCAAGAAGTTACAGTAGAGTCCACCCCCCACATGTGACTTTTCAGTTTCAGGAAGAGACAAATGAGTTCTTCCATAAGCCTCCTCCCTTCACTCCTCTTTGGTTTTCTTTGTGCCAAAAAAAAAAAATTTTTTTCCCCTTTACAAGAAGCATCAAACACCTCCTGACTTTTCTATTTCTAACTGCTGCTGAGGCTGTTTGTGTTTTATTTCTAATTCTTTTATTCTTTTAAAGAAGCTTCTATAACTTCTTTTTTGTAGGCTACTTATATTTCAGCATAGAAAGCTAGATGTAGTTTTATAGCTACACTTCAAAGGTTCTATTTCAAACTGTTCTAAGATAGAGAGGTTTTAGGTTATAAAGCTGAAGTTTTACAGTAAAACAAAAGATTGTATTTGATTTTATCACACAGATAATGATATAATCAATCTAAATATACACCTTCAAAAGAGGAAAATACATAAACTTTCTAGTCTCACTCAAAATACAAAAAAGAATTTTTGTATTTTTATTTGAAAATGCTTTGTATAATTCATAAGGAATAACTGAATTACTCTTATGTTCTTTGCTTTCAAGATGTTTACAATTATATTTGGGAAGACATAATTTAAACCTTCTGGAAATATCAGATTAGAATGTAATAATAACAGGCACCTTCACAGACATGATTTTATCTCATCCTCACAGCTACCACGTGATTTAAATCTATATGATATTATAAACTTTATTTACACATGAGGAATCTGTGCCTAAGGGAAGAAAGGGGATGTGCCCAAGGTCACCTAAACCTCTAAATGGGCAGAACCTGTGTTGGCCTCAGGTATGCTAGCTCCTAATCTATTACTCTTTCCACGTTCATTCTAACGTAATCTCTGCCCTCTCCCTCTTTTCCAAGTTTAGGAAGAGAATCTAATTAGGAAATTATTTTATATTCATTCCTTCAGTCAGTATGCTATATCACTTTTAAATTTCTTACCAATTTTCCCTTTTTATCATTAAATTCTTGGAAGTGCAGTAAGTATACAGCTATAAACAGAAATATTTGGTATAAATTGTATATATTATACCAGTCAGTGACTTGCTAGGAAATGGGTAACAATAGGCTCTTGCAGGAAGAAGAGACACAAACTTGAAGCATTTTTCTATTTTCTTGGTGTAAATACTGCTACTGTGGCTGATTCCAGGCTGCTGTCAAGATATCATTGGCTGCCCAGGGTCTGTCAATGGCCAAAGATGTGTGTGAGCAGCTCTCCTGGGCAGCCACCAGCCCTCACTGATTATTCTCCCCTCTGGAATATCTTGTTTAGATTAGTTACACACTGGGCTTTATCCATAGTTTTTATTTTTCCCTTGGTGAACTTTATGTAAGAGTAACTTACATACAATAAACTAAATTCTTTTAAGTGTACAATTCAATGATTTTTAACAATTGTATAGACCCTGAAACCACCAACTACACCAAAGATACATCACCTTCCTTGTGCCCCAGTGAGGACACCCCTTACTCCATTCCTGGCCATCACTGATCTGCATTTTGTCCCTATAGGTTTTTAGTTTACAGTTTATTTAAGTGGAATTATACAGTAAGTAGTTTTATGTCTAGCATCTCTCACTCGGGATAATGATTTTGAGGTTCGTCCATATGTAGTGTATAGCAATAGCTCATACTGATGAATGGTGGTATTCCCTTGTGCGAATAGGCCACATTTGCCTATCCATTCACTGGTTGAATCACCATTGAACTATTGCTAGGTTTTAACTATTGGAAATACAGCTAAATCTTTATATATTGGAAATAACATATAAATCTTTGTGGAGACCTATGTTTTCATTTCTATTGGGTATATGCTGTTTAAGAACATAATGTCTGGAAAGTGTATTTTAAGCTTTATATGAAATTGCCCCAAGTTTCCAAAGTGGTCATACCATTTAGGTCCCCACCAGTAGTCTCTCTTCTGAATTTAAGCTGTACTAATGGGTGGGTAATAGCATCTCACCATGGTTCTAATTTACATTTCCCTGATGATTACTGATGTTGATTACTTATATATGTGTTTATTAACCATGAATACATATTATTTTCTGAAGTGTGTTTTCAAATTGTCCACTTAAAACAAATCAAGTTGTCTTCTTACTAAGTTGTAAACATTTTTTACATATTCTGGATAGTAGTAATAACATTTACTTTTTATTTGTCATAAAAAATTAAATGAACATTAGATGAAATTTAAAAGGAATTACAGAAAAATAATAATCACATGCATTCTGCAGTACTTTTCTGGCACAATTATATAACTTTAAAGTTTTTTCTATAAGCACAAGAGTTCTCTGAAGAAAGGAGAGTAGTTATAATTATCCTACTTTTCAGAATTACTAACTGAGTCTCAGGTAGTCAGCAGAGCACTTGGTAGGCATATGGGCTTTGAGACTAGACCACCTAAGTTCAAATTATTACTCACTATTTACTAACTGAGGAACCTTGAGCGAGTTAATTGAGAACATCTAAAACTCAGTTTTCTCACTGGTAAGATGTGAGGGATAATAGTGCTTAAATCAAAGAGTCTTTGTAAGGATTAAATAAGATGTTTGTAAATTACAAGTTGCACAAGCTGTAATTAAAAGAACATAAGGACCAAAGGAGCTGTCCAAACAGACTGGCCCGGGGAATCAAAGGCAAGGATGACAACATTCAGTTGAGGAAACAATGAAGATGGAACATGAGAGCCTCGAGCTTCTACTACTTTTTTTTCCCTCACCAGATGGAAACCCACCTGAAAGTACAGTCAAAATAAAGAAAAATGGTGTCAAAGAATGGAGAGAGAGAGAGATTCCTACAGGTATGTTTGCACCACCTGATTTAGCCATCCCTGAATCTGGACCAGCCCACACTGTCCGTAAAGAGTTACTCCACGTACCAACCTTGGTTCGGTATAATTTGGAGACCAGAAGGCCCACGGGAGGGCTATCCCATGACGATGTGCAGCCAGAGTGGGACGCACACAAGGGGGACACTGATGTGATCTTAAAACAAAATCTGGTGAAAGCCATGGTGATTAGTTTCTGACCAGATCTGACTTGTCCTCTTCATGGCTGTCGGCACCCCACCATACACATAAATGGCTTCTGTTTAGTTAAACACACGGTGTGCCTTGCACACCAGCACACATAGGCACACTTCCTGCCAGGCCTGGGGTTTAACCTGAGCAGCATTGGGCTGTAAATCAATACTGTTGCCATTGCCTCTCAGAAAGGAAACCCTTCCCAATATCCATATTCATGATGCCCATGGAGACTTACCTTGTTTACTGATGAACTGACTTATTTTAATCACCATCTCAAAGAATTTTGACTGAAAAAGATGAAAACCTAGGCACGTAGCCAGAGGAAAGAGTAAAGACATTAAAAGACAAAGTCGTAAGAAATCGAAAGTCTCCCTTTTTGGCTGGTACACAGTGGATGAGTAGATCAGTAGCAAGAGCAGAAAGACTAGCTGAGGATAAGACGTCGAAAGCCCCAGTTGGCAGGCGGAGAAGCCTGGACTTCCCTCCTTGAACGAAGGAGAGTCAGAGTGGACTTGAGCAAGGCGGTGCCCACTTCAGAGCTGTGAACCAGGGTAGAACAATTTAACGGACAGAAACAGACAAGAAGGAACCACACAGAAGGCTCTGACTATGGTTAAACAGTGTATGAGAAAAGCCGAACTCCGTGTCCTAGCAGGAAAAGGAGTAGAAGAAGGATCTCGGGGATAAAGCCTATATAGATCTTGTGACATGATTGGTTTGCGGGAGGGTACAAGAGGAATCAGAGGTGACTCTTCGGTTTGGAATAAAAATGAGGTGGTATGCTGCTGTTATTCCCAGGGCAAGAACTTGCAAAAAGAGGAAGAAATGGGTAATTTGGGGTTTTGGAGGGGTGGATGGGACTAGGAATGAAGAAAACTTAATTGTGAACCTTTTGAGATTAAAGTACGGGAAGGTTGCTCAAGCAGCAGGCAATTGAAAATGAATATCTGGATCGAGAGAGGGCAAGGCCCAGGAGAGAAAACTGGGAGCCACAGGATGGAGGCTAGATTTGGAAAACAGATGAAGAGTACTGCTCTAGGTGAGCAAACTAGTGCCCGGGGGCCAGATTTGTCCTGCCCCATTTGTTACCGTTATCAAACTTTACATTTGCAGATTGCAGATTCCCATGTATTAAAAATAGTACAGCCATCCCATATAACCTTCAGCCAATTTCTCACAATAATAACGCCTGCAGAACTTTAGTACAATATCATAACCAAAATATTGACACAATAACAGTCTATCAATCCTTTTCAGGTTTCCCCAGTTTTCCTTGTATTCGTGTGTGTGTGTGTGTGTGTGTGTGTGTGTGTGTGTGACCAAGTGGAATATCACATTTCTTGAGGTCTAATGTCATCAATTACTGGAAGCACAATTATTAAAATAGGAAGATTTTAAAGGGAAAAATGAGATCAAAAGTTTCAAAAATGAGTTGTAAAATGTACCCAACTAAAACTGAAACATTTGAAAAATGAATGTGTGAGAGTGGAAGCAGTGCAGCTGTGCAGAGGTGTAGCAGAGTATCACAGCTAGCGAGGTATAATGGCCACCATCACATGACGTTAAAGTCCTGGAGGATGATTGAAAGGACAGGCTGGAAAAGAAGATTTGGAACAGATGCTGAAATCTTGAGAAATTTGATTACATTGACAATCTTATCAATCACCACCAAGTATTACATTTCCAGGAAATTACAGTTAAGTTTCTTTCGCATTGGATTATTGCTTCCCTTAACACTTTTCTAAAATAGGTGTCATGTAAACAGGCCAGATGATCCTGGGGATTTGCCTAAAGTCAAAAGACAGCATCAGAAGTGGCAGAACTGATACAAAAATTCAACCAAGCACAGCTGCCTGTTAGAGTGTCCCAGGACTGCAGGCAAACATGACGAGGATGGAGTGTGTGTCACACGGACAATGTGGACTTCACTTACTTACCTTTGTAATAAAATTTCTTTATTTTAATGCCCTGGTAGAAGCAGCAAAAAAACAGGAATAAGAACACTGATGCCTCCAATTTTATTCCACTCCAATACAGAAGGCACTGTTATCGAGGAAAACTAGGATTCAGGAGGCCAGGTGAGAAAGTATGAGTGAAAGAGGAAGAGCTTAACAGATGTACGAGATGTGTTTCCCATCGCCCAGCACCTGCTGAGTGACTGTGCGAGGGGCCCGGACAGCGGTAGTGAGGGGTAGAGCCGGCCTTGAGAACATTGAGCTATTCCAGACGGAAACCCCACACCCCCAGCTCTCTTTCTCTTCCGCCCTCGTGCACTGGCTGAAGCGTGTTTCCATCCGGCTTCTGCTCCAAGCTGCTCACTCTCTGTCAGCTCGGAGCCACAGGGCTGTGTTACGTCATTACTTCATTATTCTAGCCGGACCACATCAGCTTGCTTAAGCAACACCAGGTGCATTCACAGGTGGAAGAGGATCCACTCAATTTCTGTATCCTGTAGCATTAAAATAGAACAATACCATTATGTTCTTTTCACTCATCTCCATCTTCTCTAGCATCTTCTTTCAATTCACTGTTACTTTGAGGAAAGGTCCTTGTGCTGTTTTGCTATTTTGTTTCTGTTTCTGCCACACTCACACCTGATTTCTTTAGAAGCCTTTCTAGTTTCTTTTTCAGGCCTTCTGCTCACTGTTTGTGTAACCTGTGTGCTTAACACCAAATGGCCCAGAACATACGAAGGTGCAGAGAACAAAGTTGAACATTAATCTATCAACAATTAAATAGGGTCCTTAAGAGCTAACATGGCAACTGAAAACTCTCCGAAGGGCCCACTGGCCCACTGAGGATGACATCAGATAAATTTGGCAGGTGGCCAAACACTAAGCACTGAGAAGGCATTTTGTTTGCTTTTTCTCCCTCTCTTATTCATTCAATAGATTTCAAAAAAAAAAAAAACATATGAATGATTGATTCAGTCTCAAGAGGCTGGCTGTGATCTATTCGCTGAGGCTGTCTGCAGAACAAAAGAGAAATAAAATCAGAGGAACCGGGGGATTCTAGCAAGGCTAAAATAAAATAACATTTGTTTGATTTCTCCCTTTGTTTTTCCGCTTAGTAGAATCTGTACTAGTTACACATTTCCTCACATACCTTGGAAATAAAAAGATGATGGCAAATAAAAATGGTGGTGGTTCTCGGGATTCTCAGAACATTTATTCTTAGTTAACTGAAGCCACCAACTTTCTTATTTTGAGCACTAAGACCATCAAAGAGATTTTATCATCATTCTCACTTCTAGTCTTCACTATTTGATTTTCTAGCACTGATTAATAGGTGTAGGAATCCCAGTTCTAATATTAGTTAAAGGGTCACACATGCCCTGGAAAAGAGGTTTATGTAAAAGCAACTAATGTTGTTCCTTCTTTTTTCCCTTCCTTCTTTCTCTTTCCTTTTTTTTTTCTTCTCTCTTTCCTTCCTTTCTTGTCTGTGTGTTCATGTGTGTGTGTTCAGAGAAAGTGGGCATTCTAAGAATTTTCTAAAGTGAATTTGCGCTGCTACCTCCCAATATTAGGCCTCCCTATAAATTCATGAATATGGGGCTGTGAGGAGGACACGTATATTTTGAGCTGGGAGGAGACAAGGAAAAGACTGAGTGACCCAGTTCTAAGCTTCACCTCATCTATTATGAAAGTAATTAAGAGGATGAAACTACAGTTTGAAAACCAATAGCAATGGACAGTGGCTAACTATGTTATGAAAAAGCAGTTTTTAGATGCAAAGGGGAATATAGTTTGGTTACATAAGTTTCAATATTATTATGTACTTTCTTTTATGTTTCTCAGAATTTATTACCCACATTTTTCTGGCTTATAAATAATTAAATGTTGATTACTTAAAATGTGTTAGGTAAATTGAATCAGCTATGCAAATTCATTAAACATGTGAAATATGTTATTGATAGTTCCTGTTTTACCAGTTTGAGGAATAAAATATAAAAACATCCTTTTATATTTAAATCAGAAAACTCAGAGCCCAGTCCTCTTTTCTGGGCATCTTGCTAGGCCCTCAAGTTATTTCTAAGGACCTGAGAGTCAGCCCTTCACATCACTAGCCTTCGGCTTCCTGCCTGAGAGCAGGAACGGGATGTGCCCTAATGATGCTATTTTCAATACAAAATGAAGACAAACTTTCAGTGTTCCCCTTAAATTTCTTGTGGGTTATTAACATGTTGCATTAAATATCCCTTCCCATTAGCACTATAAACAGTCCCACTAGACAGAAAGGCATCCATCATTCAGCCTCAAAGATAGCATTTAAATCCATCAGGTTCCCCTACCGTCTAGCATTTCTACATTTTAAAAAGTCACCAATAAATACTAAGTTAGTATCCTACATGGGAGGAGTATTCTACCTTTCAAATAGGAAATGTTGAAGATGTAACATCCTAGATAATAAAATATAGGATGTTACAGAAGTTTCCCAGAAAAAAAAAAGACTTAAAAGCAAAGTCCTCAAATGGTGCCCTGTGAATGAAGATACATACCCAAACAGCACTCACACTTGGCCCATTTATTTCAGTCAAAAAGCTCACAGTGACATGAGCGGTGACGGCTTTGTAAGTCTTGAATAGTCCAGTGCATTCTATAACAGCACACAAAACTCTATCATGACTACACTGGCTAGGTTGCTCAGTTGGTTGTGGCATTGACCTTGTACACCAGGAAAAAAAAAGTTACAGGTTTGATCCCCAGTCGGGGCACATGCCGGAGGCAACCAATCGATGTTTCTCTCTCACGTTGATGTTCCTCTCTCTCTCTCTGCCCCACCCGCATTCCTCTCTCTCTCTAAAAACATCAATAAAATCATATCCTCTGGTGAGGATTTAAAAAAAGCTATTATGACTGAATATCAGATTCCAGAAATTGAAGAAATTAGATTCCCAGTCTTTGGCTGTGAGGGCTTCTAAATTATACAGTTAGGAAACATTGGTCTTTATCCAGTGTGACCCAGGATAGAGTTGTCAGCCTTAAAGCTGTAGCCATGTGACTTGGCAATATGATTTTGCCAATGACTTTAGAAAATGGTGTTGCCATATGACTGGCAAGCTAGGAGCAGGATATCCCCACGGCAACACTAGACCTGCCCTGGCCTAATGTGAAAGTCAACTCAGGAGACCTCATCCGAAGTGTATTTGTTGACCAGGAATCTTAGGCTATACCTAGCTTCCACTGAACTTTGAAGAAATTCAATTTCTTTTCTGAGAGGTCATTCTTTCAGGCAGTCTTTGAAAACTTATTTCTTAATACTCAATTCACCTTCAAAAGATGGCCTCTGACCATATGGCATATGTCATTATGTTAACAACTTGTTCCATTTCAACTTGTATTCATTTTGAATGAGAGGCAGAGCAAAGCGTTGATGTTATCATGGGGGCTTTAAAAGATGACCGCTATTGATCAGGTGACTATTCCCAGGGTACAGGTCGCACTTACCCATAGCAGACAGGGCCGCTATTTGTAAGAATATCCTAGGAGGAATACATTATCAAGATAAGAGAGTGTAACTGGTATCTTTAGCGGTGGCTGAAAAGTGAAGCAAAGATCTGCCAGGGATTCTAGCCTCTCCCAAGACTGAGGAATCTGTGTCAGTTTTAGGAGGGGAATAACGGTATTGTATGTCTTGCTTAGCCTTACAGGACCCATCGCTGACCATCAGGCTTATTGACTTGTGCTGGTGGTGTATCTTTATGGAGTCTGGCAAGAGGGCAAATCGACTTGGAGCAGGGTAGTTCCATTAGCAGACACTAGAACGGCTGCCATCTCTCCTGCTAACATTCTGAAATTGGGTGGCAACTGCATCATCATGACACAACAGCTAGGAAGCTCATCACTGTGGAGGATGCACAATCTGTGTTTTCTGGTGTTACATCACAAAAGTGAATAGGAAACAGAACTGTCCATCCATTCCGTAAATTGTATGTGGACGCGTTTGCATGCAGTTGAAGAGCCTATGTCTCTGTATCAACCTCTGAGACACTTGACTCTGGAGTGTCGAGGAAGTGGTCATCTAGTATCCATCCCTTCTGGGGACTCTATTTGGGAGCCCTCTTTATCCTTGTCTTATAAATGGTCTTCATACTTCTGTAATATTTCCTACGTCTTATACCTCCTAATCAGTCCTTTGGTGAATATCTGGTGAGTTCATCTCCATTTCCTGTGTGTGTATGTGGGCACATGTGATTATGTGGTTTAGGGGGGCATGGTTTGATATTTTTCTCAATGGAGCTCACTCCTTTCTGAGTGACTCTCTCTGAGGCCATTGTTAACTATCTAGGAATTTAATTCAGGTTTTCTTTGTCCCTGCAAATCTCCCATTTCTTAGGACTTCATGGACTAGTTTTCATGATCGGTAATAGGCCATCCCAATAACCAGCCGCCCTAAGACTCATCCTATCTACAAGGTGGGATTTTGATCTCTAATCCTTTTGTTTATACTAGAAGTCCTTGGTGGGTCTTTAGGCAGATGCCTAGTACCAACTGTCATGGAAACAAGGGCAAATAGCCAAGGAGCATGCTCACAAAGCCTGCTGTAATGGTGTCTTTGGGGAAAATCCAAGGAGAAAAGATAAGTAGCAGATATGTCTACTACTTATTGCCTACACATTCGAGGTAGGCACAGAGATCTAACAAAACTGGACATCATACTCTGGGCATGAAATCTTAACCCTTGGGCTGTGAATTTTTAAGTTGCATGACAATGAGTTGCAGCTCATACTGGTGCGACAGGGGACCAGGATATGATAATCACCTAGCTTAGTAAAATCATGCTTTTGACCAGCTCAGCTTTCATGGCTGAGGGTGAAAACAAGCCCCTCCCCTAACACAATCAAGGGAATAGTCTCAGGCCTTGCAGTAGCTGTTGTATGACATGGCAAGCATTAGTAGCAGGATTTACGGTTGAGGAAGCACCAGTCTTATTTTTCAGTATTATCAGAGGTGGATGAAGGTCCAGACCACCATCAATTGCCATAAACGCTGGGTTGTAGTCAGTTTCTATGGACTTTTAGGAGGCCAGCTTGCAAGGAATTTATCTTGAATAGATTAACCCTTACCTCTTAGAAGTCTTAAGGCAGATATTGCAAGTGTCTTCAAAATTTAACCAAGTTACATTTTTAAATGAATGGAGTGGAACACATTAAGAGAGGATAAGCACTATGGCGAACTAAACAAGAACCATCCAAATGAGGAAGTCATTACTCAGCAATAGCCATTGTTTCCCTGTAGTATTGCCATGTCTTCATTTTATGAAGAAAACAAGAAAAGTGACAAATATGGATTTTTGCTTTAACTGTGATTCTTTTTACAGCAAAACCCCTCTTTAGACTGGCTTCAGTTTTTGGATTACTATTTTCAACCTCTAATCACAATGCTTGTTATAGAGTTCCAAAGCAACTAACCAAGGTGGAAAAAGCAAGAAGAATGCAGACCAAGACTTGTTATAACTTCACTAGACCTCTGGCCCTTTTAGATATCGCTTGGGGAAGTACTATGTTATTCTATTTGAGTAGCCCTTTCTAAAGCTTAATCAGCATCTCCTAACCCTGTAAATCTGTCTGTGTCTTTGAGGAATGGCTTTACATCTGCTTGGAAGACTGACTGCATTTTACTGCTGCCAAGATTCCCTATATTTCAAAGATATTATTTACTGCTTTCTTGTAGCTTTTACAGGCTGTTTTTTTATGCTACCATAAACATGAACATAGGACAAAGAAACTTGCTTAGATAAAGTTCTGCCCTCTGGAACTAAGGCTAGGGTATTATTACAAAATACCACAAATAATGTCATTTCATCTTTGAGATGGAAGGTGTGGTGGTGGGCGTGCTCGAGTGACAGCTCAGTCTCTTCTCATCACTTTATCAGTTTCCTGGGGGTTATCTCGGGGGTAAAGCAGAAGAATGATTTAGGAGGGGTGGGGGGAAATAGATCTCAAAATTTAACCAGCAGTTTTAAAATATGCCGTTACTTGCCAAATGATTAATGATATTTTTATTTTTAACTTTCCATAATGCCAAGTAAAAATACAAGCTAGAAATAGACACAAGAGAACAAAAAAGAGCAAGATTTTTAAAGAAAACATGTAGGAGAAAAATCAGTAAAATCAGATGGAGATGGGAATTCAGGGATCATTACCTTGAAGCAGGAGGTGTTATGAATTCAGGGATCATTACCCTGGAGTGGGGAAAAGGAGGAAGTGAGAGTTGAGAAAAAAAAACATGTGAGATTGTCTACACTAAAAAACACAACAAAATGTTCAGTCAAGAATTAGCTCCGCCCATCTGCAGGACTGGAAAAACACTTATTTCAGGGGGAGGTAGGAGAAGAATTTGGTGCAGGGCGGGAAATAGGCTCATATTGGAATTTATGGTCTTCTCTGTTTGGGCTCTGAATGAACCAACCTTAGTCAGGTGAAGTTAAATTATTTAATTGTTCAAGCAATCAACAAAAATCTCTCCAGGCCTTCTGGGTTCCCACACAATGCCCAGTACTCAAGGTTAAAAACAAAAAACAAAACAAAACTAAACAAAAACAAGCAAGCAAACAGAAAAATATATGGTATATTCTCTGCCTTCAGGGGGCTTGCAAGCTACTTGTATGTAATGATCTCTTTACTGATAAGATGCAAGGCAATTAGCATAAATTACATGTGCAAGATGGAAAATGGTCAACTATGGCTTTTATCCTGAGTCAGCACTACTGTGTTTGTGAATCTTGTCAGCTGCAGTGAGATGCCTGTGTGTGCATGGTGGTGGTGGGACTGATTTAAATGTAGGTAAATTGAAAAAAACAATCATACCAAAGGAACTCTGTGGGTTTGTGTTATTATTTTCGGTCTGATAGAGTGACAGTCTTTTCAAGATAAGGAGACTTGACTTGGGGTGGCGAACACATAATATAAAATACAGATGATGTATTAGAGTCGTACACCTGAAACTTATAGAATATTATTAATCAATGTCACCACAATAAACTCAATAAAAAAAGAAAAAAGTGAAAAAGAGAGGTGACATTGCCGACGTGGACCTGGTAGCGGCTAAGAAAGTATGATGAGGTGCTGGCATGCTTCGAGACGCTGCACCAAGGACAGAAGAGAGCACGGGACAGAGGGAGGAGAATGACAGGGAACCAGAGACAGACAGAGCCTGAGAGAAAGACAGACAGACACAGTGGGACGGACAGAATGAGTGACAGAGGCACAACCCAAATTGAAAATGCGGTAGGGTTGGGAGAAGGAGGGGGAGGACAGAGAGGGTTTGTTAAGCCAGCTGGTTCTGCCCGAGGGAAAGCGAGCATTGTTTTCACAATCATGGGTATTCATTCATTTTAGATACCAAAGAGGTAACCAAAGAAGAAGTGGATATTTTGTTATTCATGGAAGATCAATTATTCTTTCAAATATTCGTTCTTATTTGAAGACGAAAGCCTTGTTTTCTGTAAACCATTGTGGTTTTGAAGAAAACACATTACCACTGGGTTCAGATAAAAGATATTTCTTTCTTTTAAAAAACTGTGGAAGCAGATGAGCAGCTACTCTCAGTGCATAAGCCTGCAGCCAGCATGAAAGAAGAGACAGATTTGTTGAAACAGCTCAGTCACAAAAGCAGGAACGCATGATGGTCCAAGGTGTCCAAGGTGGTCAGGGAGAAGGGAGGGGAAAGACGGTGTGCTCTGGGTGAACAGTCGCCTTGTCATCTTGAGACCAAAGGGGAGCATATAAGGTGACCTGAGCTCTGCTCTTTGGGGGGAGATGGAAAAACAGAGCAAACTGCTCGGCTTGTAGATGGAGATCCGACATGGGAACAAATGGAGAGGCAAAATGAACTGTTACACTTCCTCACTGCACAGGGATACACAGAAAGCAAAAGTATGGATTAGAGAAATCAGAAATGCAATGAACATAACGCAGAACAAAACGAAAAAGCAAAACTGGCAATGACAGCAGAGATAAGGATCAAAAGAGATTTTTCTCATTAGAATGGAAAAAGCCTTGGCCTGAAACGACTGGAGTGGAGTGGAGTCAGAGGGACTCCGTGAGACCTGCGGTGTGAGTCGAGAGGAGCAAGCACACTGATCTGGGCAGCGGCCCGGAGACTGCAGGGGTGGGAGAGGCTCTGAAGCTAAACAAGACACCCAGGCCGAAAAGTGAAACGAAACAGACCACAGAGGTCCTGACTCCCCATCCGGTCCTGCCCCTTTCCCATATCTCTTCCTTAAGCAACTCCTTTGTGATGCATGTCAATGTCTTCTAACACCACGCATCTCTTTTTCTCTGTAAGGGTCTATAGAGTTTGGAGTTGTGGTTCTTGACTTTCACAATATTTGCTCTGGGGGGCCTATGCAGTCTAGTGGTGCCTCATTGCCTCATTTGTTTGGACTGGATTGCACGGGAGGAGTGGGGAAAGCGCATGCCTCTGGGCCGTATCCTTATGCCAGGAACCTTAAAACTGCAGAATCAAAAAGGTCTGCAGATTCTGAGTGTGGAACTACTAACCTCAGGATTCTCAAGGGCCCAGAAGATCCCCCTGTAAAATAACCTCCAGACACAGAGCAGAGTTTGCCCTCCCTTATTTCCTCTGCTGGGATAAGAGTAATGTGACAATATGCTGTGGATGGGAAGATTTAACAGCAGAGGACTGAGAATGATGTTGCACTCGGGAGAGGCTGAGCCTGCATAAATGTGTGTTAAAGCTTCTTCCTTTGAGCCACACACCATGAAATCCAAAAATCTAGTAAAATTCTACAACCCAATCAGCCTCTGTTTTCCATACATTGCATCCAACTGGCCCCACCGGAAGACCCCCTAGGACTGAAAGCGCCAGGGCACTGATCTAGCTCTTAGCTACAGGATCACTAGCAAATATATTTTTGGAGCTCTATCTATCATAACCTGGAATGCCAGGGGATTTAGTAAAACTGCATGTACTTTGATTGTTTTAAAATGATGTCTCTGTTTGTCAACTCCCAGCTAAGAACCATTTGTACATAATATTTAGGGTAGAGCTATAGGAACTCATGAGGAGTCAACATAATATTCAGTCGTTATAATGTTAACTAAAACCCCTGAGTCCTAGAAGGGACAGTTTATAAAACTGATGTCTCTGTAGATATAATCTTTGGTTAAAATTACTTTTATCAGATAGAGATGAGTAGCAGGGCTAGGGCAGGGAGATTTTTTTAATGTCTGTATATGATTATGAACAAACTATTACAGTGTCTCCCTCGGCAGTCAAAACTGATCACTAGCAAATCAGAACCCTGAAATCCTCAGCTGTCCCAATAGGGGGTTCTGAACAGGATAAAAGTGCCAGGAGCTGTCAGTGACAAGACTGAAGTAATTGGTGGAAACCAGGTGACTCACATGGACTAAAGTTAGATGCCAGAGCCTTCCAACATTAACAAGGTTCAGGCCTGGATTCAAGTCAGAATGAAAAAGATAATTCAGTAATGAGACTATTTTGAGCTGAATGAAACTTCAGGTACAGAATCTTAATTTTTAATAAGCATTGCAGAGCCATCAGCTCTGTTTCCTGAAGTTGCCCTTGGCCATGGCTTGCAGGCGCATTGCTTTTGGTGATGGCTGCAGGTCTCTCGGACCTCCGCTCTGTCTCCGCACTCCGGCGCAGGCACCCCGACAGGCCACAGCAGCCCGTTCACTCTCGGTCCTTCTCCAGAGGAGCCTCTTCACCCAGCATCTTCTCTCAGGGCTACCATGACGTGTGCGTTTGGGTCTCTCTCTCACACAGAATTAGGAAATAGCACACATTTTAGTAAAATTATAATTTGTTTAAATCATAATTTAAAGTAATTGCCTGGTTTGGCACGCTTGCCTCCCTCCTCCCACTCAGCCTCAATGTGCCACCTTTTAGAAAGTCACAGAAAGTTTGCTAAGTACATCACAGTGCCGAAATATTAAGAATGTTTTCTCTAATTAAGAGGGGGAAATTGTTTTAAAACGTTTTAGCACAAACATTAATATGCTTCCTTCCACTGCAAACATCAGCTCAGATAGTGAGGAGAACGAGCAAAGGCAGTTTCGAATTGGAGATCAGTAAACTCCCTAAAGGGACTGAACAGGAGCAGGATCCCTCTGGGCCTGGACAGCATACCCGGCCCTGTCTCCTTTTGTCCTTTGACCCAGAACTCCGGGTTTGGCATCTCTTAGCAAGCGGCTGGCGTTGACTCGCAGATGTAGTAATAGTGCAGTGCTCAACACAACTCTTAAATAAGGTGTTTTGGTGTGGTTTTTTTTTCCTTCAGTGTCCCTGTATCATAAATTAACTCATCCATACACATTTCCATTTAACTTGTTATTGCCTGGCATCTGGTTGTTTCAGGGGTGTGTGTGTGTGTGTGTGTGTGTGTGTGTGTGTGTGTGTGTGTGTTTAAACTTCCCATGACATCACATGGTGCTCATAGCCTGCTGGCATGGTACACTTCTCCCACTCCAGTTTACCAGCAGTAGCAAAGGAAAATAGCAGAGTTGAGAGCACGGATCCTGGAGTCTGGCATCAGTGATCTGGGTCTGAATCTTGGCTCCCCTGCTTTCTAGGTTTGTAACCACAAGAGGTTATTCACATTTAGTTTTGTTAGTAGTTGTTGTGATGAGTAAATCATTTCACCTTAAACAATGTCAGACTGTACTACAATGAGGTGAGAAAGGCACTTGCCTCAAGGACAAAATTTAACGGGACACCAAACATCTCAGTAATCAAGATAAACAATATTTTATTGTTTTAAATCCTCAAAATGTCCATGGTTGTTACCTTGTTCATTCTAGCCCACAGTTGAATTCTCAGGATCCACAGTTTTTTCAGGGTCGGAAAGACAAGAACCCTGACTCAGGCGTTCACAACTGCCTTGCAAAGCACATACGTTTATCAGCCCTGAAAAATCACTGGGAGCCACTAAAAGTAAAAGATCGCCATCACAGTTATTAAATCAGTGGTTCCATGCAGGCCTCAGCCCCATGTGGAATCAGAACCATGTGGAATGCTCAGACCTAGTGTGTGCTAGACTTTTGATCCCCCTTTAAATCCGTGCACGCAGGTGAGTCCTGCGCTGCTCACTTGCAATGGCGTTTGCCTTTTCTTATTTGTAAACAAAACCATATAAAATTCTGCCCTGGCCATTTTTCTAATTATTCTTTCCCAAGACAGTGTTAAATCACAAACAAAGACAACAAGAGGCACAGTGATCTCTGAGCACATATCAAACATCCTGAATCATCTGTTGGCAATAGCATATCAACAAGTTTTCTCATTTCTTGTTTGACTTCGAAATGTGTAGCTGTTTGGAAGATAAGAATGCTCCACCCACCCCCTGCATCCTCCCCAAGACAAACTGCCTTTTCCCCTCTCCCTCCTTCAAGGAAAATTAAATGAAGACAGCTAACGAGCAGTTTTATTTTCTTTCAGCAAAGGTCAGCAATCCCACAGCAGCAAATTAATCCCAATTAGTAATGATATTTTGTCTTGATAAATGATGACACATTTGATTTACTGTGTTTCCAGGATGCAGGCGGCAAATGTTAATGATTTGGTTTGCTGGGAATTTACACTCTTGCTCATTTCCCATTTGCTCATCAGTTGCGGCTGGTGAAGACTTGGCTGCTTCAACTAATGAACTGAGGGCCTCGCAGGAATAATGGTGTGTTCTGCCGGCCTCATTTTTTTTTCATGCCATCTGTAGAAATGCAGGTTCCTCTCAGAAAATATCTCTGGCAGCCAGGAAGGAGCAATTATGATTATATCAATGTCACTTGTAATTTGTATTTCACTTGTTTAGTGGCGTCCCCAATAAATGAAGCTTTCTGCAGAGAACAAAACTAATTATATCAAATTCAGCATTTGTGTGTGCGAGTGTGGTGGGGCGGAGGGGGGTTTGGGAAGAGAATTCACAAATAGAAACATACCTAGTCTTTTCTCATTTCCTTAAAATGTTCTGATAGCAGCGATACAGTTTACATAATGATTTATCTGCCCCGCTGGTATGGTTTTAAATTAGATGGATGAGGATGTATTCTTCAGGTGTTCCTAACTGTACCCATGTCATCCTTTGTTTGCCATAAATGCAGACAGAACGCAAATGTTCTCTCTTTTTCACCCCCTGGCTCCCACTGCCATCATTTAGTACTTCGGAGAGTGCCAGAGGCACTTAGACTGCTCATAAAGGCTGCCTGGGCTGTCCCCTGAGGCTGTGCAAGGCAAGCTGTAGAAGGAGATTCTGGGACCAGCACCTGCCTTCCAAGCATCACCAAAGACTCAAGCCAGCAGGACCCCCAGGGGGCTGGGGGAGGGTGGCTCTTCCACCTGTGAAAGGCCGATGTGCCTCTCACACACCAGATAAAAGCTTTGCTACAGAAAACTGCTGTGATCGGGGCAACTGCAGGCAGGCTGATCTCCTAGTTGTTTACATGACACTGTGAGAATGAAATATGAGGGATCATTACCCATCCTCATTTAAGAGCTGGGAATGTTAGACGCCCTATTAGAATTTCCTTCAGGGGACTGAATGTTTTCCTCTCATTCTTAATCATTGTTCTTAGTATCAACTAATATAAAATCAATAAACCTCACTCTTCTTGCTTAAGGGGACACTTGTTATTATGGTAAATGACTGGATCACATTATGTATTTTTCTTTGTCCTTTCCTGCCCTGAGGCTTCTGTCCCACCACTTTATCTCAGGCCCAATCGGCCCTGCTGTCTCTAGAATGTAAATAGTTGATGACATTTGATTATTGTTTCAAAGCCTGGTGGCTTGGACTGGTGAGGGAAAGTGTGTTCACAACATTTTTTTTTTTTTTTTGCCAGAAAAATTGCCTATTTCAATATTGTGCCCTGTGTTTCAGGCACAAATAAAGATTACTTTTTCTTCATTGTCCCCACAGTATCCAGCAGAGGAGTAGTTCCCTTTATTAGTCCATGTCTGGGAAGCAGGCATCAAAATGGAATTCAGTGTACAAAGATTTTAGAGAGGAGAACGCCTATGTGGAAAGAAATAGGAAGGGAACCAGAGAAGGATAGGTTATTTCAATACAGGTGTTTTAAAGTTCCTCTCACAGCAAACAAGATATTTTCTCTAATTTTGTTACTGTACCTGAGTAAAACATTGTGTCCTGGAGCTACTTCTCAGTGGGAATACCACCTATTCCAGAGGACGAGGTGGGGGTGGGGGCGGGTTAGGGTTACAATGAGTAATGATCCTTTCAATCCTTAACTCTTGGTTTGGGGTAGAACTTTTTACTTTACCAAAACACTTTTATATATATTATTGCTTTTGACTCTGGAAACAAAAGATGAAGTCAGTATTATTCTGGTCAAAAATGGATAACCTGAGTTAACCCATAAGGAAACATCAAAAACCCTATTGAGGAATATTTTACAAAATAAGTGGCCTGTACTTTTCAAAAATGTTAAGGTCATAAAAGACAAAGATCTAGGAACTGTCCAGATTCAAAGATTTTTGGACTTGACACCTACATACAACATAAGATCCTGGATTGGATCATATACCAGACCAAAAATATTTCCTCTAAAGAGCATTTTAGAATAATTGGTAAAATCTCTTAGGTTAGACCATTAACTTCCTGATTTTTAAAATGGTTTGTGTATGCAAAAGACTGTCCTTGTTTGAAGGAAATACACAGTTTGGGGTGATAAAGGAGCATCATATAATCTTTGAAATGGTTCAGAAAAAATTTACATACATACATGAACACACATGGTAGAGCAAAAATGATATAGAAAAAATGATATTTGGGAAATCTGATTGAAGGGTATATGAAGGGTCTATATGGTCAGTCTTTGTACAAAATGCACATATAAAGAGCTAAAATTCACTTTTTGTTTTTACAAAAAAGAAAATATTATTTAGTACATATGTCATTTCTTATTTTCATTCTCTCTTCTTCAACCAACATTTTCAGGGCAGGATCCCAGGCAACAGGATGTAAAATATTACATAGCTATGAGCGGGCTGTGTCAGTAAGTCAGCACAGTTGGGCACACACAGGCCGAATCCAACCCAGTGAGGCTGCACTGTCCGGCCCACGGCACGGCGGGCCCGCCCTCGGGGCTCACTACCCCGGCCTTGCAACCACAGGAGGCTCTCGGAAGGATCTGTTTCCTTGATACTTCTGAATGACAACAGTTGTGCTATTCTTTAAGTCATTTACATAAAGAAAGAATAAATAAATTTTATTTAAACTCTATTTTGAGGTTGTATAATTCAGTCAAATTTATGAAGAATATAAAAGCAAACATCAATGAAAAGAGTTCCACTATATTTACTTAAATACATTAAAGAGGAATTAAACCCATCTGGATTTTGCATATAAGTGTAGGGGTGGATGGTGAAGAAACACTGTAAAGAAAAAGTCTTATCTGAGTGGAAATGGGAACATGAAATGTGTTTACAAAAACTGCAGCTAGATAAGCAAAGGTCTAAAAATGCTATTTCTAAAAATAGCCTTAATCATATTGACATGGAATAGAAATGACATAAAAAGTGATGAAATCAAAATAAGGTAGTTTATGCCATGAAGAAACTTGATCTATAATGATTTCTGAAACAGATGTTATAAAGAAAAAAAATGCATAACTTTTTAACTGCACTGTTATATTTAAGAAAAAATGAAAATATGTAAGAAGGTTATGGCAATTTGCAAAATATCAAGATCAAAGAGGTTAGCAAAGTACTCTATTACCTCCTAGTGCTAGACTTTCTGGGGGCAAATGTGGTTCAGTGATGATCAAGTGTGAGTACCAGACATCATTTCCTACTGATAGAAGAACAGTGTGGGCTTTTTGGAGTTGGGAATCAGAAAGTCTGGGAACCGATTGCTATTATTATCTGTTATTATCTTACTTGCTTGGACAATAGGTAAATGTTCCAGAAAAGTTCAAGTGGTGATTTGGGAAATAAGTCAACAAGTAGAAGATGCACTGAGCTACTTTGAGAGTTGAGAGCAAGAGGCAAATTAGCATGTTACCTCTGATAAATGATAGAGTTAAAATACCAGAATCCATGCTGACCCTCTGAAAGAACAAAGACAGCTAATTCAGACTTGAAGGGAAAAAAGACAAAACAGCAGGACAGGAAGTTCCTAGGGGGTCGTGAACCAGTAGTGTAAGTGCCGTGTTTGCTTTGTGTATTTTTTTTGTATTTTTGTCACTGACAGCATCAAAAGTGAGCAAATAATATTGACAGTTTTCTTTAAAGCAGAATCAGAGTGGTAGCTTTATTCAGTGGTTATTGATAATTAAGTTATAAAAATACATGTAAATATGCCTATATGTATATTAAAAACATAATTTAAATTCTTAACAGGTACTTCATTGCCACTCTTAATTTACAAATAACAAAAAATACTGTGAAGCATATTTAAATAAATAAAATTATTATTATATAAATCAAAAGTATCTAATACAGACTGTGCAAATTTTAGCAATGGCCTAATTTGCCACAATATGTCTGTGTATAACCTCTATATGAAAAGTACCCTTTAATGGTCTTTTTTTTTTCATTCCCGCATATAACAGGGCTGTAATTTTGCCAGTATTTCTTAATTTACTTCAGATTTTAATTTTTTTTAATTTCACTTTATTGTTTTAGTTCAGGTTCTAATGATCATTTCCCTGAACTTTTAAATGATTATTCAAAAAATCCTTACGTACTTCAGTCCACTTGTAGACTAATCTATCAGTAAAATAATGATGACTATAGATTGTGAGCCAAAGGAAAGAATGACCTTATTCAGAAGTACTTGAGGTACATTGTAAAATAGTAAAAATGGTAAAACCACTTTTCAAAGCACTTTGGCAGTTTGTTAAAATGTTAAAAATAGAGTAGCCATATACTCAGCAATTTTTATATATTCAAGAAAAGTTAAAAAATATATATATCCACACAAAAACTTACAAATTTTAGTAATAGCATTATTTATAATAACCAAAAAGTGAAAAATTATAAATGTCCACCAACTGATTAATGTGGTATATTCATAAAAAAGTTTCATTCATTCATATTAGGGATTATAGTTTAGATACTTGCTACAATTTGGATAAAACTTAAAAATATGCTAAGTCAAAGAGCCAGTCACAAGGGACCGCATATGATACAAGGTTTCTCAGGAAATATCCAGCCAGCCCTGGCTGGCATAGCTCAGTGGATTGAATGCGGGCTGTGAACCAAAGGGTCACAGGTTCGATTCCCAGTCAGGGCACATGCCTGGGTTGCAGGCCAGGTCCCTGGTGGGGGGTGCACAGGAGGCAACCACACATTGATGTTTCTCTCTCTCTCTTTCTCCCTCCCTTCCCCTCTCTAAAAATAAATAAACAAAATCTTAAAAAAAAAAAAAAAAAACAGAAAAAAGAACATATCCAGCCATGTAACATGAAAAATAGAGACATTTTTGAAGAAGATGCAAGATACAAGAAACATTGTACATAGGAACAATGATGCCTCAGTCACCTTAAAAATAGGCGCCTTGGGTCCTGACACAGTTCTCCCAATCTCCATCAGCTGCCCTGTTGTATTTTGCTGAATTTCCCCTATGGTCTGAAATATCTTCCCTTTCAAAAGTGATTTTAGTTTGGGGAAAAGCCAGAAGTCTCAGGACACCAAATCTGGGCTGTAGAGGGACTGGGTCACCTGGGTGATTTGATGTTTCACCAAAAACTCTGGATGAGATGTGATGCATGAGTGGTGCATTGTCATGATGAAGCTGCCCATCACCAGTTGCCCATTGCTGCAGCCCTCTGAATCATCTGAATAGTTTCTGCAGAGGAATGTTCAAGCCTGATGCAAAATTTGATGCAGATTCTCTACTAGCTTGGTCATTTTGAATGTGACAGCCACACAGCACACATGTCACTCAACAACGTCTACCACCCCCACTGACTAGTACAGCGAAGTCATCACTGTTCACACATATGCATCCCAGTCCACTCTCCTTGGCTGCCAGGTCACATCGACGCTATACAAACTGTTCTTGTTATATTAACAATGGCTGGACTTTTCCAGACAGACCTGGTATGATTCCATATAAGTAAAATTTCCACACTAAGTAAAACTCCAGAGACAGCAGTAGATTAGTGGCGAGTTAGGGCCGTTAGAGAAAGGTGGGGGAGACAGCTTAACGTGTGTGAAGCTTCCTTTGGGGCAATTAAAATGCTCTAGAATTAGATGGTGGTGTTGGTCACACCGTTCTGAGTATACTAAAAATCACTCCGTATAAATGAATTTACGGTATCTGAATCATGTATTAATCAAGCAGTTTAAAATAACAATAATAATCAGTAGAGTTCTATTTATACCAAAGACACAAAGCTGGAAGGAGTATTGCTCTCAACAAGTAAAATACCGATCAACTACAAAATCATAATAAAAAGAATTCTATAATAAACCTGGTGTCACCAGGCAACCAAGTAGTTCGAAATCCAAAGAAAGAAAGACTCCCTCCAATGAAAGATGAGACAAGGGCAGTGATTAACCTTAGGCAGAGAACGGGAGAAAGAGAGTCTTGATGCTTAGTTACTAGCGCTGAAGAAATCCAAAATGTTAGACCATAAGTATAAATATAAAATCTAAAAATAAAAATAAAGTCTAGGAGAGCATTTTAGAGAAAATGTTTGTGATCTTGAGCTAGGAAAAGATTTGTTAGAAATGATAATAAAAGCAAGACCCAAAAGAGAATAACTTACTGAACTGGACAGTATCGAAATTGAGGACTCCCACTCTTTGGTAAAAGAAGGAACAGACAAGGCACAAAGGAGACAATATGTGCAAATCACATGTCTCACAGTGGATTTGCATCCAGTATGTACCAAAGCCTCTCAAATTTCAAGATGATAATAATACATTATGATAATAATAAAACAGAATCAAGATAATAGACAAAAGATTTAAACCAACATTTCATGAAAGTTATATGCAGATGACAGATAAACACTTGAAGAATGCTTAAAATTATTAGCAAACCACTTGCCTATTCCAATGGCTAAAAGGAAAAAAAAAAGAGAAAGAAAACTGCCAACACTGAGTGCTGACGAGGATGTGGATCAACTGAAATTTCATACATTTTTGATGTGAATGTAAAAATAGTACAGCAACTTTGGAAAAGAGTTTGGAAGTCCTTTTATAGGTTAATATACACAGCATTCAGTCCCGGACTTCCAAGCGTAGGCATGTATCCAGGTGAGATAAAACATGTTCATGCAGAAGTCTGCACATGACCACTCTACTCATTATCACTCAAAACTGAGACAACTCAGATATTTTTCAAATGGTGAATGGATAAATAAACTGTGGTACATCTATGTAAGAAATACTTCTCAGCAATAAAATGACTGAATTACTGAACTAACAATAACATGAATAAATCCTTGTATGATTTTAATGCTACAACATTCTGGAAAAGGCCCCTGCTTTCACAAATTTGAATATTTCCTGCCTGCGAAGTTTATTTTGAGAAAGCAGCTGCCAGGTTTATGGGAATTCCTCTGTAAGGTGATTGTCTGCTTTTCTCTTGCTGCTTTTAAAATTCTCTCTTTATGTTTAATCTTGAGCATCTTAATTATGATGTGTTTCACAGTGGGCCTCTATATCCATCCTGTTTGGGACTCTCTGTGCTTCCTTGACTTGCATGTCTATTTCCTTCACCAAATTAGGGAAGTTTTCTTTCATTACTTTTTCAAATAGATTTCCAATTTCTTGTTCTTTCTCTTTTACTTCTGGCACCCTTATGATATGAATGTTGGGCTAATTGAAGTTTTACCAGAGGTCTCTTATACTACCCTCACTTTCTTGGATTCTTTTTTCTTCTTGTTGCTCTGATTGGTTGTTTTTTGATTCCTTAGGTTCCAAATCATTGATTTGATTCTCAGCTTCATCCACTCTACTGTTGTTTCCCTGTCAATTATTCTTTATTTCAATTGGCGTATCCTTCATTTCTGACTGGATCTCTTTTACTCTGTTGAGGTCCTCACTAAGTTACTTGAGCATCCTTATAAACAGTGTTTTGAACTCTGCATGTGATAGATTGCTTATTTCCATTTTGCTTAGTTCTTTTTCTGTAGTTTTGATCTGTTCTTTCATTTGGTCCATGTTTGTTTAATTACTGGACCCAGCAAAGCTATCATTTAGAATAGAAGGGCAGATAAAGAGCTTCTCAGACAAAAGAAAATTAAAGAAGTTAATCATCATCAAACCATTATTATAAGAAATGTAAAAGGAACTTATTTAAGAAAAAAGGTCAAAACTATGAACAATAAAATGGCAATAAGTGCATATCCATCAACACTTGAATCTAAAAAGCAAACTAAGCAATAGACACAGAATCACAAACAAGACAGAATAACAGAGACAGAATCACAGACAAGGAGATCATTCTGATGGTTTCCAGTAGAGAGAGGAGTGGGAGGGAATGGGTAGAAAGATGAGGACATTAGATAATACAAATTGGTAGTTACAGAATAGCCATGGGGATGTAAGGTACAGTATAGGAAATGGACCAGCCAAAGAACCTATACTCACGACCCATGAAGATGAACAACGGTGTGGGGATTGCCTGAAGGAGTGACAGATGCTGAGTAGAAAGGGGCAAAGGGGGAAAAATTGGGGCAACTGTAATAACATAAGCAATAAAATATAATTAAGAAAACATTCTGGAAAAGGTAAAGCTATAGGGACTCAAAAGATATCAGTCATTGCCATAGGCTGTAGGTCAAGGCAGCAGGTAACTGCTTAAGGTCATGGTGGAAAGTTTGGGAATGATAACAATTATCTGAATCTTGATTTTGGTGATAGATATCCAATTGTATACATTTGCCAAAAGTAATATAATTATACACTATACAGTAAATTTAAATGCATCTAAATTGTACCCCAGTTTTAAAAGCTCATTAGCAAATAGTCTTACTTTCAGAGTTAAGAAAAAACTATAAATTAAATTTATTAGTGACTTCTCCTTGTCCAAAATGGTAAAAGTGTCTCCATAAATGCCTCTAAATCCTTTTCTGATTAGGCATGTTTGCCATTTCCTTCTCCATCCCACCTACACCAAATTTCATTTTATCAGGCACACTCTGCTCTCATAGTCCCAGGTCTTGGTGAAGAATTGCAGTTCCTCAGTCACACCATTACCTCCAAGCATGTGAAAAATCTTTGTGTTTCATTGGTTTGTATTAGTTTGTTTTTATTTTTTCCTGGAGAGTATAAATGTTTATTTATAAATAAACATTAATAAGACCAGTATGAATAGCAATCAAATTAGGCAGTGTCTTTCTAGAAATTTTAAATAGATGCCCAGAAAATAATTAAACCAAGTGTTTAACTTGTCAAAGAAAGAAAAACAAAGTAAAAGACATGGCAAATGAATGATTGATAGAATGAATGCTAGATATTCCCTCAGAAGTGTACGTACTTTACCTAGAACTTCAGGGAAAAGACCTTGAATTTGCAGATTTAATATTCACAGTTTCCATGCCATTGCCACTATATTCGATAAATTTATTTAAACGAGTTAACCATCCCATGAGTTTTTATTAGTCATTTATCGAGAAGAAACTTATCTGATCATTTCACACATTCATCTGGATATAGCAATTTATTTCTTATTCTTTGTCATAAATGCTTTTAATTTCAAAGAGAAGTTTTATAATACAGCATGAAAAACAGGGAATTTTTAGAAATTATGTTGCTACAAGTGACAAGCACCCTTGTGCTGGGGAGACAGTCCCAGTAAAAGCCATGGTGCTCTGTCCAGACTCCCACTCCCGCACAGAGAAGTCTTGTTTCGGCTCATTTATTGGGTGATGCAGAGGCCGCTAACTTTTCTAGGGCCCAGCCCACAAAAGGACTATGCAATAAAGCCAAGCCGTGGTGCCTCTATTTTACTAATTGGGTCACTTAAGCTGACAGATCTTATGATTTAAAAGCATCCACGACAGGAAAGAATGGCATGTGGTGTTTACATCAAGCTCCATGGAAAACCAGAACATGGGTTCTGGAGCAAGGACATATTATCTGTGGGAAATGGGCAATTTCTGGATTATGCTACTAGATGCTTCTCAAGATGTGGTATCTAATCATGAACAACAACTGCACATCATGTGCCAGGTGCGTTTGGCACCCTCCAAGTCACAAAATCAGGGGAGCACAGCAGCACTGTCTTGAACTGGACATGTGTATTCGGGATTGGGCATGACCAGAGCTAGAATGCATAAGCAAATGACCCAAGTCTGATCCCACGTGTTGTACACCGTTCTTGCATGGGTACTGCTCCCTCAGCTCACGTCGGTGGCCTGTGCAGTGACTTAATGATCAGCAGACAGAGAAGGGAGAGGTCCATATTTGGTTTATGGACAGACTGGGTTGGTCTGTTAGTGTGAATGAAAAATTAAACACTGCTACACTAAACTTCAATCAAGTCCCTGAAAGAGTCATACAGAAAAAATCCTCCCGATTGGCAGCACTTTGGGCAGTTCATCTGGTTCAGCCACTTTGTGTGGAAAGAGAAATGGCCCAAAGTAAGAATGTCCGCAGTCTCATGGTCAGTGGCAAATGGCCTGGATGGTTGGTTAGGAGCCTTGAAAGATACATGTTGAAAAATGAAGGTCAAGAAGGCCTGGGGAAGAGGCGTGTGGATTGACAAATGGGAGTATGTACAACACGTGAAGATCTTTGTATCACATGTTAACTTACACCAGAAAGCATCCGCCACAAAAGAAAAAAAAAAAACATCTGAGTAGAGAGGTGGGCCACCCACCCCACTGCTGGATGGGCAGAGGAGTTGCCCTGGAGGAAGGAATGAGACCTATACATGGGCTTAATACCACAGGCTTCAATTCACAAGACTGACGTAGCTACTGCCACTGCCAAATACCTCAACCGATCAACAACAGAGACCACACCCGCCTCACCAATGTGGTGCAATTCTTTCTGGAGACCAGTCAGCCATTTGATGACATGTTGACTAGACAGGCACTTTCTGCTCTATAAGGGGCAGAGGTTCATCTTGACCTGGAGCAACTGCTTTTGGGGGTATAGGTTTGCCTTTTCCGTCCTCAGGACCTTGGCCAGCACAGCTTACAAAGTGTTTGGTGCACACAGGATCCCTCACAGTATCATCTCACACTAAGGAAATCCAGAAGTGGCCAATTGGTCATGGGATGCACAGCGAAGCTTCGTAACTGAAACAGCCCGCTAGCTCCCAGTCAGAGAGGTTTAATTGCCTCTTAAAAACACTGCTCAGTAATCAGTTTAGAGATAATCTCAGATGACGGGGCACCACCCTCCAGGATGTGTTAATCACCGTAGGGAGGTGCTGTGTCCCCTGTAGGCAGGATGCATGGGTCTAGGAACAGGCATGTACATGTAGTGGTGGCTACAATGAATATCATTCCATTTTTCTACTTGAGATATGCTTTTCGTCCCTGCAACATTGTGCCTCTAGAGGACCTGGTTCCAGATGACAGTCACTTTCACCAGGCAATTTGATAAAGAACCATTGATATTTAATCTCTGGCTACCACTCAGCCATTTGTACCAAAGGTCAGGAGGCAAGGAAAGGAGTTACCATGGGGTACTCGTCCTTTATCCTCAGGAGTTAGTATATAAGAATATGTTTGGCATACAGGTGATTCTGAGATACCTAGTGCTGCTTTGATTCTTAGAATTAATGATAAATGAGTAAGTGTAGCAGCCATATGCTGAAAAGGGCTCGGTGACATGTGACTCATGCCCCTGAGGGATGCAGACCTGTGGTACATACTAGGCAAGTCATTTAAACCAGGGGAGGTGGAAGCTGAGGGTAAGGGTGCTCTAAAAATGATAGTAGAGGGAGTGAGTGATGAGGCTCAGTTTTCAATCCAAGACCAGTAGTAGCGGTAGGGGCTATAGCGTTTATCACTCATCCGTGAAATAGTAACAAGCCAGACACCACAATAGTTATCCCTACAGAGACAATTATCTTAAAAAGCAAGTGGTGCTCTGTCCACATTCTCTCTTCAGAGCAAGGCACTCATCTCCCAGCTACTGTGAACACCAGCTGCTTCACTCACAAAGAATTGTTCTCAGCATCAAAAAACTGCTTATTCTAAAATTACATTCCCTCCTGGGGTTGGCTGGTGGCCAATGATTTGTCTGTGTTGATACAAAACCCTGAGTCCTCCTCTCAACTTAAGACAACTAAGAACAGGGGTGTCAAACTCATTTTCACCAGGGGCCACATCAGCATCGTGGTTGCCTTCAAAGTGCTGAATGTAATTTTAGGACTGTGTAAATGAAACTACTCCTTAACTAGGGGCAAGGAGCTTGTTAAAAACAAGGTGCCGGGCTGGATAAAATAAGGTGGAGGGCCGGATGTGCACCGAGGGCCTTGTGTTTGCCAGCTGTGACTTAGAAGGACGCTTTCTTCCTTCCTTTCTTTATTTCCTCTTTTTTCTTTCTTTCTTTCTTATTGTTGTTCAAGTATATTTGTCTCCATGTTCTCCCCATCGCTCCCCCTCCACCCCGCCCACCACCACCTCCTACCCTCGATCCTACTTTCCTTTGGTTTTGTCCATGTGTCCTTTATACATGTTCCTTGATGACCCTTCCCCTTATTACCCTGTTATCCCCCACCCTCTTCCCTCTTACTTCATTGTTCTTTATTTCAATGTCTCTGGTTATATTTGCTCACTTGTTTGTTTTGTTGATTAGGTTCCACTTATACGTGAGATCATATGGTATTTGTCTTTCACTGCCTGGCTTATTTCACTTAGCATAATGCTCTCCATATCCATCCATTCTGTCATGAAGGGTAGGAGTTCTTTCTTTCTGCTTCATAGTATTCCATTGTGTAAATGTATCACAGTTTTTTGATCTTTTCTTACTGATGGGCACTTAGGCCGCCTCCAGCACTTGGCTATTATAAATAATGCTGCTGTGAACATTGGGGTGCACAGGTTCTTTTGAATTGGTGTCTCAGGATTTTTAGAGTACAATCCCAGAAGTAGAATTTCTGGGTCAAAAAGCAGTTCCATTTTTAGTTTTCTGAGGAGATTCCATACTGTTTTCCGCAGTTAGTGCACCAGTCTGCATTCCCACCAACAGTGCACTAGGGTTCCCTTTTCTCCACAACCTCGCCAGCACTCGTGTTGTTTGTTGATTTGTTTATGATGGCCATTCTGACCAGTGTGAGGTGGTATCTCATCTTGGTTTTAATTTGCATCTCTCTGATGGCTAGTGATGCTGAGCATCCTTTCATATGTCTCTGGGCTTCTGTATGTCCTCCTTGGAGAAGTGTCTGTTCAGGTCCTTTGCCCATATTTTAACTAACTAGAAGGACTATTCTAGCTTTGGTAAAGTTGTCAGGTTGATTATTCTGAATCATTGGTCCCCAACAGATTTCAGGTTGTTGATATTGATATTAAATGGTCCTGTTGGGCAGGATCAGAATAACTCTTGCCCTGTAAGCTCTACTGGGGTTCCAGGCGCAAACACATCACAAGTCAGCTTCTCTACATTCCCAATTCTGGCTTTCATAGAGGTGCATATCCTGTGAGAATTTCTCCCAAAACTTCCACCCAATTCTCTATCTCAAAGTCTGTTCTAGGAATGTACTCTAAAATTACAGGTTTAGTCAAAGATGACATGGTTAATTATTAATCTCAGTAAGAACTTGGCTTTGATGTGCTGCTTAATCAAATCAGTATAACAGTGATGAAGCTCATATGAAGCAATAAAGACACAGAAGATAACTGAGAGGTTGTCAAAATGGTCAAGGGCATTTTTGATCTTGTCTAACAGTGCCATCTGATGACATCAACAATCTGAAACCTTTGGGGCAAATGACTCAGAATAAATAATATGACAACTTTATCATAGATTTATGTGTTGTTTTTCTTTGCATATCTAATTCTGAAAGTAGATATATAGTATAGTTACTATAGTATAGTATAGTTATTTCAAGTTCAACGAGAGTGGCCTCCTGTGGAAATCTGCCTTTATTCTAAAATTAGATTGGGTAATTGGTAGATTAAGTAATTGGAAAAACATTGATAGTCCCCAGGAAACATAAAATGTCATCTAGTCCATCTGTACCAGATTGAATACAGGTTGAAGCAAATAAGTTTGAAATACTTGCCTTAATGCCAACCTTCAATTTAAAATTAAATATGAGCAAAGTTTTGAAAAGAAACTTGAAAGCAATGAACAAGTAGAACTTTTTACCTAGCAAGAAAGAATGTAGAGTTCCATGGAATCTGTGACTGACCTCTATGGATCTTAAAAGAAAGTTATGAGGGATACTTCTTGATGTACAAAGCAACTTTTATTTACCACCTAATGTGTGGGGTGATTTTATATAAATTGTATGTATGAGAGAGTTGACAGAAATGAAGAACACTTGATACATTTCTTGACACGGGATGTAATGGGTTACAAATATGATACTAAGGGGTTCTTAAAGAACTTCTTGAATTTATGGCAGATAATGTTGAGAAGTTTTTAAACCTGAAGGGTGTACAGATTTATCATACTGACTCTGGAGGTGAGCCTCTTAGAAGAGACATCCGTTTGAATGAGATTTGTTGACTAAAGTGTGCAAAATGAAAATCCAGGAACATTTTATTGGTTTCATAACGTTGGATAAGACAAGGGGTCAAGAAATTTTCTAAGTCATCTTGTCAATGCTGACAAGTCTAAAACTGACATCCAAGGCAGTCTCAGGAGGTAAACCTGGACAAAGATAAGAACATAATGGAAATTATAGGTGTTCCCAAAGCATGCAGTTTTCTTCCATGTAAAATTATATTGCTGCAAAACCATGTGGGTGTGATGCCTCATTATCATCTATATTAAGTGACTGGGTTTCTCAGCACTTATGTTAAATGGGAAAAAGAATTCCCTCCTTCTATTTCTCACAGAGCACTTGTGAAATGGGCCACAAAAATGCTTAGAGTACAGCCCTGGTTGGTGTAGCTCAGTGGATTGAGTGCGGGTTGGGAACCAGAAGGTCCCGGTTCGATTCCCAGTCAGCGCACATGCCTGGGTTGCAGGCCGGGTCCCCGTGAGGGCCAAGTGAGAGGCAACCATACATTGCTGTTTCTCTCCCTTTCTGTCTCCCTCCCTTCCCCTCTCTCTAAAAATAAATAAATAAAATCTTTAAAAAAATGCTTAGAGTACAGATTACTGTACATTCTTGTATCAAGATGACTTTGATTGCAAAAAGTTGATTATCCAATTCCAATTAGTTTAACAAAGAAGAAAATATATCCACATTATCAACAAGAAGTCTGGAGCAGGCAATTCCAAGGTTAGTTCAACTCACTTCTCTCAAAGCTACAGTTGACTTTTTCACTGTGATTTCCTTGGCTTTCTATCATTCTTCTCTACCTTTCTTAGAGTCTATGAAATGTTACTCTGAGGGTTTCAAGATATCTGCTTTAGCTCCAAGCTTCAAATCCTCATGTAGTAGAATCTAAAGTTAGGAATTAGGCTAGTTCCTCCCCCTTTCTTTATTTCAAAATCAGGAGAACTTTCCAAGAAGCTTTCCATATGTATATACCTTAGACCTCATAGGTCAGTTACCCGTGCTGAGACATGACTGGAAAGGGAAGTGGGATGTGCATGGTTAGCCCTGATCATTCATGCCCTCAGTCCTGGAAGGGGCCCGGAAGCTCAGGCAACGCTGGTACCCAGCAAAATCAGGTGCTATTAGCATGGGTGTGGGAGGCAGTTTTATGATGATTCGTGGGTATGAAAAAAGAGTTCTGCCACAGTCTTTAAATTAGTTGGTGTTATGGGCTGAATTGTGCCCTCCCAAAATTCACATGTTGAAGTCCTAACCCTAGTACTTTAGAATGTGACTGTGTTTGGAGACAGGACTTTTAAAGAGGCAATTATAGCCCCAGCTGGTGTAGCTCAGTGGATTGAGCGCGGGTTGGGAACCAGAGTGGTCCGGGTTCGATTCCCTGTCGGGGCACATGCCTGGGTTGCGGGCTGGGTCCCAAATGAGGGCCATGTGAGAGGCAACCATACATTGCTGTTTCTCTCCCTCTCTGTCTCCCTCCCTTCCCCTCTCTCTAAAATAAATAAATAAGATCTTTAAAAAAAAAAGAGGCAATTATAGTTAAATGAGATCATTAGGGTGAGCTCTAATTGAATATGACTGGCATCCTTAGAAGAGGAAATTAGGGTGCACACAGACATGAACAGAGGAAAGTCCGCTTAAAGGCCCAGGGAAAAGATGGTCATGTACATGCTAAGGGGAGATGCTTCAGACGAAATCAACATTGCCAACGTCTTGCTCTTAGAATTTTATTCTCCAGAGCTGTGCAAAAATAAATTTCTGTTGTTTAATCCACCCATTGTCTGATACTTTTCGTGGCAGCTCTAGCAAACTGACACAGTTAGTCCTGCTTAAAGTCCTACTGCCCTTTTTCTTGACTTGAGCCTTTGAAATCTTAACGAAACTAAAGTATCGTTACAGAAGAGTTCATTTTACTTAGTGTCCTCATTTCTCACAGGGATTGGTAAATAACATCCTCTTTCAATTAGTCTCAGATCCAGAACATTCAGGGGAGTTTATGGAAAATATTGCAATGAGTTGTTCTAACTTTAAGTAGCTCATATTCTAACTTGGTGCTGTTGATGTTATTCATATAATACAGTATTAGGAATTCAAAGTATATTCAAAGTGTGTAGCGGAAATGTTTTCTCTTCAAAATTTGAGCTGAGTAGCAAAAGCTGAAGACAATGAATGCTGATTTTTGTTAAGACTGCATTTTTCTTTAATTTTTAGAAATTTTTTGTTAAAGTACACCATACACCGAGGAAATTATACAAACCATAAATGTACATATTGATGAATTTGACCAACTGAGCATACCTGGGTAGGTATGTTCATATATACCCAAACCAGCTAAAGAAGATTCCCAGACCCCAGGGGCCCCTGAAGCCCTCTTCCAGTTTTACCCAATGCCCAAGTGTAAGTACTGGGTTATATTAACATATTGCTGGTGATCATATCTGGATATTTAACTTGATGTCAGTGCAATCCCACAGTATATATTCTTCTGATTCCTGTGGTTTTTCCTAAATGTACATATATGCCCGTTTTACATTATGCCAATACCTTACAATGTATTTATTCCTTCTAATATAGGTCCACATAGGGCCATTTGAACAATGGTAGTGGGACAATTCTGGTATAAATATTTTGATGAAATATGAATTAATTTCTGTGATATATGAAGAAGTAAAATTGCTGGACCACAGGCTCTAGGCTCAGCATTAGTAAATGCTGCCTGACAGCTTTCCAAATGGTACCACTTTACGCTCCCACCAGCAGTCTTATGAGAGTTTCAGTTGCCATACAGCTTCACCAACTCTTGATAGTAACTTCTGTCTTTTTTTCTTTAAGCATTCTGGTGGCACATAATGGTAAATATTATAGTTTTAATTGCATTTCTGTAATGACAGATGGAGTGGATCACTCATATGTTTACTGACAATTTGGATAAACTCTTTTGAGAAGTACTTCTTGAATTTTTTTTGCCATTTTCTAGTGGATAGTCTATATTTCTCTTATTGCTTCATAGGTTTGTTTTTTAATATTCTCAGTATCAAGTCTTCATTGAGTGCATGTATTGTGAATATTTTTCTTCTTACATTCTAAACCTCATATGTTCATTCCTTTAATAGTGTTTTTTGGAGAAAAAATTCTGAATTTTGATATGGCTCAATCTTTTTTTTTCTTTCTTTTTTTTACTGTTTATCTCTTTCCCTTTATTTTTGATTAGAGCATATTTTATCTTTACCTACTTCAAATTCATAAAGCTATTTGATTCTTTACTGTTTGTTTTATCTTTCACATGTATATCTGCAATCCATTTAGAATTAAATACTGTGTGTGCAATGAAGAGAGATCAAGACTCATTTATTTATATACAATTGTGCAATACCAGAACCATTTCTTGAGCACAACATTATTTGTGTACTCCACAATGTCAGTTTGAACATAAATCAGATTGCAACATTTTGTATCTGGACTCCATTCTGTTGCATTGGTCTATTGGTCTGCTTTGAATTCAAAACGCAAAATTTTAATTGGAATAGCTATATAATAAATCTAAATAGTTGGTGTTATAAATATCCCATTCTTGTTCTCTTTCTTCAAGATTTGCCTTATTCTGTCTATCTAAGCTCTCATACAAGTTTTAGAATCAACTTATAAATTTCATTTAAATTAATAAGTATATAGGTAAATAAATAAATAAATAACTTCTGTTGAGGTTTTATTGTGATTAAATTAAATCTATGTTTGTTTTGGAGAAGATGCCAAGATTTATTAAATATAAGCTTATTATAAGCATCATTCTGTTTAATTTCTTTAAAAAACTTGTCACAGTGAGTTTTTTAGATCTGGTAGTTTTATGAATCTTTTGTTAAATTTAAGTTTAGGTATTTAATTTTTTAGCAATTAAAAACCCTCACAATGTCATTGAGGTAAATTTTCATAGAAAATAATGTATCTGTTTTAAGGATACAGCTTGATGTATTTTGAGAAATATATACACCTGTGTAACCATCATTACAAGGGTGTTGAACAAACAAGGTTATCATTGTATACTCCTTCCCAGTCATATATTTTGTGGGCATAGGAGTACCCACAAAACTGGATACTCCTATACAAAAGGACTAATCTGCTTTTTGTCACTATAGAGTTTTCTTAAGAGTTTCATATAAACGGAATCACAGAATATGTATATCTGTGTCTAGCTTCTTTAGTTTAGCATTTCTGAGATTCACCTATGTATCAGTAGTTCATTTTATATTTTTGCAGTCCTATTACATTGAATGTGTGTATTACAATGTAGTTATCTGTTCACCTATTTTTTAAGATTTTTTTTTTATTTTTTATTTTTAGAGAGAGGAGTAGGGAGAGAGAAAGATAGGGAGAGAAACAGCAATATGTGAAAGAAACATCAATCAGTTATGTTCTTGTACGTGCCCCAACTGGAGACTGAACACACAACCCAGGCATGTGCCATGACTGGGAATTGAACTAGAGAACTTTTGCCTTGTGGGTTGACGCTCAGCCAACTGGTCATGATATCTATTCACCTGTTGATGACTGGTGTGTGTCTGGTTTGGGTTCTAATGAATAAATTTCTATGAATACCTAAGTATGAACACACACACGCACACACACACACGTGTTTAGGTATATAAATACTGGAAGTGAAATGACTGAGTCATAGGGTAATTTATGTTTATCTTTCCATGACACGGACATACTTTTCCTTACGTAGCTGTACTATATTGAGCCAATTTGCATTACCAACAGTGGATGAGAATCCATGTGCACCACATCCTCACCAACACTTGGTAGGTCAATCTCTTTAATTGTAGCTGTTCTACTATATGTAATAGTATCTCACTGTGGGGCTGCTAACTAATGAGTTTGCACGAGTATTAAGATGTCTATTAGGCATTTGTGTAACTTTGCAGTGTTTTTGTTTAAAAATTTTACCTAATTTTGGGTGGCTATTATCTATTTATTGAACTGCACAATATGTATATGCCTTAAAAATATTGTCCCAAGGCTATGAATTATCTTTTTATTTTCTAAAAGATGTTTTAAAGAAAACATAGTTTTAATTTAATTAATTCCACTTTTTTAAAATTTTTTTATGAGAGGTTTGGTAGCAAATTCTTTATTTTGTAAAGATTTTTAATTAATGAATGTGATCTGCTACCTAAAAATAGAATACATACTTCTTTCTACAAATGTTCGGGTTTTAAAATTTCATGGTTCAAAATTTTGTGTCCTGTCTAAAAGGTTTTGCTGTTTCTTCTGTATTTTTCTAAAAGCCTTATTTTGTAATATTTAAACATATGTGAATAATATTTTTTGAGTCAATTTTGACATATATTTTAAGGTAAGAGTAGAAGTTTATGCATATTTATATAGAGATATCCAGTTTTTCCAGTCCCTTTGGTTGAAAACAATATATTTCTCCATTGACTAACCTTGGAACTTCTGCTGGATTTTAACTAAGTTCATATGTGCGGGTCTCTATTTAGCCACTGTCTCTTGATTACTGCAGGTCTATAGTAAGCCTTTTGAAAATAAATTTTATTTAATATTTTAGCTATTCTAATATTTAAATATTCTAAAAATAATTCTAAAATTTTAAATATTCTAAAAATAATTCTAAAATTTTTAATTTTATTTAAAATTTTATTTAATATTTTAGCTATTCTAAATCCTTTCCATTTTCATATAAATTTAAGAATCAACCTTTTCTTTTTTACCAAAAAAAGTGGTTGTAATTTTGACTGAGGTGCTTTGAACCTAGAGATTATGTAGTGGGAAGATTTAGCATCTTAAAAATATTTAGTCTTTTGATTCATGGCCATGATATCACTCTTCATGTACTTAGGTCTTCGTTAATTAGTTTCAACAATGCTTTGCACTGTTCAGTGTATGTGTCACGCACATAGTGTAACCCTGATTATCTCAGGGGTATTTTTATGTTATTGTAAATGGTCAATTGTATACCAGTTTATGGTTTTTCAATTATATGGAAGTGCAGTTGATTTTTTGTACATTAACTTGATATTCTATAATCTTACTAAACTCAGGCATTCCAGTAGCTTCTTTGTGGATGTATCAGGGTTTTCTAAATAAATAATCATGCTGTTAACAAATAAAGACAATTATACTTTCCTTATTACAACATAAATTCTTCTATTGTACTGAGTAGTATCACTAGTATGTTGTAGCTCTAGGTATTTGCAATGCAAATATCTCCAGCATTCTGCATCACAAATGCTAGCCAATGTTTCGTCCCCAACTCCGTTTCTACCTACTCAAATCACCAAGCATGCCAGGCTCTATCTGGGTTTCTGTCATGGACCTATCACCCAGAAACTGTCAGCAAACTAATAGTACATTTATTATTAAGAGATAATTTTCTTTGTTCAACCATTCTTAGGGATCACGGTTCTGCTCTCCTTATTGTCAATTGTATGAAAACTATTCTTTCATAGGTTTTTCTTAGTTTTAAAAGTTTTTTTAGGTGGTAGGATACATCCAGGCATTGTTAATCTAACTAATCTGAAGCAAAATTCCCTTTACATGACTTTAAATTATTTCCTGTAAACAGCATATACTTAGGTCTATTTTACTCATTATGGAAATATCTGCCTTTTAATCATACTCTTCAGCATGCTTACACGTAGCATAAAGGCTTATATGGGTGAGTCTATGTCTACTCTGTAGCTCTTTCTTAAATTTGATTCATTTCTCTCTTCTTTTATACATCATTTTTTGTCTTCTTGGTATTTCATTTCCTTTCCTCTATTGGCCATAGGTGTGTAGGTATTTTAGGTACTTAATTTATCACTATGTTGAATTATTATAGACTACACATGCAAGAACTTGCAATATTATAATTCAGTTTTACTATCACTTGTGCTATTTTTGTCCATGTCTTAATTCTACATATTTTATGAACTTCACACTGTTTTGCTTTTTGCTAGAGTTAATTAACTTAAAGTATATAAAACACTTAAATGGTTTGTGATTTATAATCATAATGGAAAGAAATGCTAAATTGCAATTAAAATTTAGTGAAAATGATGTCGTTTGTTCCCATACAAATTATGGACCCACTATCGAAGGGCTCTTTGGAGTCCATGGATCCCAGGTTAAAAACCTCTCAACAAGATGATCTCCAAGTCTCTTCTAGTTAAAATGGTTATCTCCAAATTACGTCTGGCTTCATCTGTATATCATGGATAAATGAGCATCTCTCTCTGATCAGATTTTTCTCTATCTGTAACTAGGGATTATTACAAAATCTACCTTCCAAGGGCTTTGTGAAGGAAAGGTAGATACGGCAAGAAGTAGGTGCTTTGTAAAACTGTAAAGCTTGCAGAATAAAGATGAGTCAATAGAATCATCTGCTACCAACCTGTCTCTTAACAGTATTTCCGAATTTCTGCTAAGTGTTTTGTGAACTATAGGAACAAAAGACTGAATACTTTTTGTTTAACACTACTATATCCCCAGAGAGTGAGCAAAATGGATGAAGGTGGTCAAAATATACAAACCTCCAATTATGAGATAAGCCCTGGGGACATAGCGTACGGTGACTATAATTGACACATTGTCACAATATAATTGACAATGCTATATTGTGTATTTGAAAGCTGCTAAGAGATTGGATCTTAAAAGTTTTTTTAAAAGTAAGAATGCAAAAACTGCTTTTCATATTTATCCACATAGTGATCATTTCCAGTGATCTTTACTTTTTCTGTAAGAGTCTTAATTCTATAAACTTAGAATTTCCTTAAGCCCAAACCCCCAAGTTTTCTTCAGCACTTTTTATTGTATTGATCTACTAATGATACATTTCTCCAGCTTTCACTTATTTAGAAGTATCCTTATTTTGACTTCATGTTTGAAAGATTTTTGCTAAATGTAGAATTTTCAGTTGAGAGATTTCTTTCTCTAAATTTTGCATTTTTAAAGATATGGGACTCTAATGCCTCTGGCTGCCATTATTTCTGGGGTAAATCAATTGTTATTTTTATTATTGTTCCTCTTATTGCAATTGTAAGGTATTTCTTTTTCTCTAGCTATGTTTAAAATTGTCTCCTTATCTTTAATTTTTAGCATTTTGACTTAATATGAAAAGTTTTGATGAATCTCCTGAATCTTTGAACTGATGACTTTTATTAATTTAAGAATGATTTTGGACAATATATTTTCAAATTATCTTTTCGGCCTCTTTTTCTCCTTTCTTTCTGAGACCATAATTAGATATACGCATAAACTAGCTGAAATGGTTTGGCTTCAGAGGTTATTGGGACTATGCTGTTCTGTTAATATCAGCCAATGATTTTCTTTTTAATTTCAGATATTTTATTTGGAGGATTTCCAATTGCATCTTAATTAAAGTTTCCCTATTACTCTACCAATTATATATATTTTCCCTGTAGATGTAACGAATGATTTTTGCATGTATGTGTGACTCTTTAATACCCAGGACTCCCATTCATCAGTTTCCCGACCTGTTCTCCTCACTCCCTGTTCCTGTACTCAGGCGCTGTTGTCTCTTTCTACTGCGAAATTATCTTCTTCTCATAATTAGGCTGCTTCTGAACTCTTCCTTTCTTTCCGTCTCCAGTTGAATTCATAATCTTTTGCGAGGTTTATGGATGGCTCTTCTGGTTTCAGATGTTTACTTTCTCATTTTCATATAAATTGAAGCTTATGATATTTGTGTCTCTTCCTCATGCCATAGGCATGAGGAACAGAAGGTATTGTATTCTCTCCTTATCGATTTGTATGTGTTATTGGGGATGTGTGGAAAGATTAAAAAATATGTGGGTGTTTTGTGTTATATAAACATAGAATGACACCCAGAAAACACTTGAATATCCAAAAATGAATTTAAAAAAAACAACAACAATCACTATCTTCCCAGGGTATTGTCCATGGATAGGGAAAGGAGTTCTGATTAAAGGCAGTACAGGCAAAAATTAGTAACTATTTCCAGTCTAGATGCTCTCCCCAGTCAATTCAGTAAAGTATTTACAGATGGGCAACATGCATTCATTGTTGAGCTACATATTTCAGGAAATGAAAAGGAGCATAAAACATGGCTCCTCTTTAAAGAAAATTACAGGTTAGTTGGCAGGTAAGATATTCATACAAAGGTAAATATTTTTTAAATATTTTATTTCTTTCTTTTCAGACAGAAGGGAAGGGAGGGAGAAAGACAGGGAGAGAAACATCAATGTGTGGTTGCCTTTCACATATCCCCTACTGGGGATCTGGCCCGCAATCCAGGCGTGTGCCCTGACTGGGAATCGAACCAGTGACCCTTTGGTTCTCAAGCCAGTGCTCACTCCACTGAACCACATCAGCCAGGGCCTGAGGTAAATATCAATATGAGTTAATATACAAAAGTTCAAGAGACAATATAAGTAAGGGGAAAATAAGTTGAACTGATAAAAGGGGGGACCTCAAAAAAACAGAATTTGTTTATTAAAAATCTGTATTTATTCTTACATGTTTAAACTTTAGTCACCTTCAAAATACTCTCCATTTGATGCAATACACCCATCAAGATAATTTTTCCACTACTCAAAACAGTTTTTGAATTTGTCAGTTTTGATGCTTTTTAGTGCTTCTGCTGCTTTTTGTTTCACCTCTTCCACATCAGCAAAATGTTTCCCTTTGAGAACTTTTTCATCTGGTGAAACCAAAAAAAAGTTACCTAGGGTGATATCAGGTGACTAGGGAGGGTGGGACATGGGAGTGATGCTGTTTTTCGTCAAAAATTGCTGAACACTCAGCACGATGTGGGCAGGTGCGCTCATGAATCACCTGCCACGAAATACGTAAACGCATTGAAAGAGTCTTCAAAAATAATTCACTGAAGCTGAACTCAGCCTCTCACAACAATGCCAGCTGGTACGCTGATACAGATGGGTTCCTAGAACACTCACCCAGCAGAGGGAGCCTGTAGTACAAGGGCCCACCCTCTAGAAGATAACTTCATTTTGGGGGGAGGAGGGGGCCTCCTACCTCATATACTTGGAGAGTATTCTGTGAACTGACCGAAGTAGACATTTTCTATTATGGTTGCCCTTTACCAGTTCTGGGTCTATTCAGAAAAATATATTAAATTATTTATTAACGGGCATGCCCAAGTATTTCAGTCTAAGAAATCTTATAACCATTTAGCCATTGAAAAGATTCCTATAGTGAGATGATTCTTATAATCACAGTCAAAATCCAGGACTCTATTCCAGTTCCATCATCTCGTACCACTCTCTTTTAGCACAGCAAATAGCTATTACATTTCTTCCCAAAGATATGCTGGGCCCTTTCACCTATTTTTCAACATCTTGGTGAGAAAAGTATCATCTTGGTCTTCTGCAGAGAAAAACTGAAAGGGTGAGAATTAGGTCACAGTCACAGCTAATAAACCCATTCTAACATTCCTATCCTCAGAAACTGTTTAGGTTTGGGGGTGGCAAATAATTATAGTTACCTACCTCATTCCAGGCAAATAAACTGAATCCCCTTCTTCTTTATAGAGAAAAATTCTACTTTATTTCTTCTGACAATAAAGTTTAATGAGAAAAAGACTCTATATTTTTAGCCTCATTAGAGCTCAAGGTGGCCAAGAAGACACAGGCAGTAGTCACTGGGTAGGCTCCTTTAGAAAGCTCTCTAAAGACAACCAACTTACGTGTCAGCCCTTCAGCTACCGTGTACCCTACGATTGTTGGATGCAGAGTTCAGGGGTCAGTCAAGAACTGGAGAAAATTTATAAGCTAATCTTGAGACTTATTCTCATTTGTGGCTCCCTTCAGTTCTCCTTTTGGCTGGTCAGTTATCAATAGTTCTTATTTATCAGTTTTTATATCTGCTTTTCCCATCACAGATTTCTTATTCATGGTGTAATCCCTTCTTCATGTTGCTTATTTAACTATGGTTAGATGATTTTATAAACTTTTCTTTTCTTTGTAGCCTCTAACTGAATCTCTAGTCTTTTGTAAGGTCACCATGTTCCTTTTCTTCTCTTCTTTATTTCAGCCTAGGAGATCCAGTATCTCACTTAGAGTGAGGGCCCAAGATGGCTACACGTCTAGTTGGTGATTTGGTGGGAGGACTGGAAAGCTGAGCTCATCTGAGACCTCTCCTTTTCCATTCAGTCTCAAAGCCTCTCCCACAACACATTTCTGGGTGAGGACTCAGACTCTTACATGGAGGCTTAAAGGCCCAAGGGGTCCAGAGCCTCCTTCTGCACAGTGTGGACCCCACTGGTGCTTAAACACCCAAACCCTGTTGACCAAACATAAGACCTGGCTACGCTACCAAAGTTTACACCGACATGCAAAGCGCAGAACCTACTTTGAAAGTTAGTTTTTTTTCTGCTCTGGAAACTCTGATTAAATAGATCTCTCCTACTATGTCACTTACCTCAATTTTTTCTTCAGAGAGGAGACAAATAATAAAGAATATTAAAAAAAGAAAACTAGAATAGTAAACATGTTTATTTCTTAGTTTTTCGCTGCCTTTCTTTATTCTTGCTAAATGCACCATTCACATGAGAAAAATAAAATATTGACCCACCATCTGAGAAACTTGTTTTCCAGTGTGTTCTGAGAATGACGCACACACCCTCCTTTGAGTCCCATTATGACAAACCAAACATTTATGAGGCTCTGGTTGGCACATAATCTGTGGCTGTGTAACATTAACCCATGAAAAAGTGCAGGATACCCAAGAATGAAAATATTGTCCTTTACTGACAGTATTGTTTGATCAAATACATAAAACATGCTTCATTGAATCTCCTTAATATAAGGGATCTCAGCTCATATTCCTTCATTAGATTTTCAAAATATTCTCTGTAACAATAGAATTTTACTTTGTCTGATGAATAATTAACCACTAATTATTCTTTTTTTCATCCGTGGTAAATAAATGAATGCCTTCAAAACTGAAAAAAGAATCAATGCTCAAAATATTTTTAAAAATAATTATGTCAAGCTTTTTAAATAATATTTTATTAAAAAGATATTCATTTTAATTCCATTATTTCTTGAAGGAATTAGCTTTAATCAATCTAATTTTAATGGTTTCTCACATGATGCATGTCACTGGTTTATAGTAAAGTCTGTCATCAGCTAAACAAATAGTTTCTCCTTGGTACAGTTAGTTTCTCCATCATTAAAAACCCATCCATAAAGGCACCTTTTTTCAGAATTTAGACAACATGCTAGAATGTAAGAAAAGGAATGGAAATTTATGGGACATTTATCAACGGCCCAGAATTTTACCAAAAATGTCATTATTTCCTACACTTGGCTATGTGTTCTTCAATTGATCAGGACAAAAGTTATGGAAGCTGCCCATTCATCCGTGGTTTTCATTACTTTCATTATTCAAAGGACAAATGTTTCTAGATCGCCATTAGGAATAAGCCCTGGCCCTTTAGTTAGTATACCACCAACAGCCCACAGAGAAGTTAATACACTCGAACCATGACATACATAAGAAGAAAGAGTTAAAAATATTTTAGACTCTGAAACTTCTCTTAAAACTTCTTTAGAAAGTATAGCAAGAGCTCTAATAGTCTAAGAACACTTTCACTTCATTCATAAGCAGGTATATACCCCTCCTCTTTCTCTCTGTCCAGACAGAATAAGCGTAACCCTCATTTGCAACACGTGTCTTACCGCAGTGTGAGGAATCCGTCCAGGCACACAGTTTAGTCACGGAGTTCAGCTTAGTCTCACTTAGACAAATATGGCTTCTCCTTTTCGGCATCTTTACTTATGCTTGCTGGCCAGTTTATTCAGTTCCTCAATACATGACATAGGGAGCTTATTACTGAGAGAACTGTCTACATCTTGTGCTATGGAGTGAACAAGACAGAGTCTGTGTCCCCAGGGAGAGTGCACGTAGCATTTCTTAAAGGAAATAAAACAGTCTCCAAAAGCACCTGATACTGTAAATCTGACTTCTCATCCTCAGGTTCCACCCCCATCACCCACAGAGCTTGAACCCAGGTCACCTTCCATCAGCCGTTTGTTATTTTTTTTCTTTAAAGGTTAGATCTCTTCTTAACCTCTTTTACTTCATTTTCCACATATTTGACCAGACTATAATTTTCATCATATACATTTCACTTATCTCTTCTCTCGTTTGCACCTTCTGCTTCTTTAAGGTCCAACTGTGGGTTCAAGCTAGCTACTAGTGGCATTCAGGCATCAAGTATCAGCTTGCATGCGGCTTCCTTCCTTACTCTTCCAGCCTACGTTAAGTGGCCCTCCTGTATGTTTACATGCCACAGCACTATGCGTGCATTTCTTACATCATCTGCTCACAGTGCTTGTACTCCAAACAGAACTCTAAGCTCCCGAAGGCAAAAAATATGTTTTTGTATATGACAAGAGGGCTATGATGACATTATACATGTAATATGAAAAGGGGGTTTTCTTCCATATATCACCTTAAGATTGTGAGTTTCATGATTTGCCAATTAAATAAGTAAAAGGCTGATAGCCCAAAACTAGGAATAACACAGGGGACATTTATGAGTGTTTCATACATAGATTGTATGTATATAGACTTGAAAAAATAAAACCCGCACCCTCCTACCCCTCTCCTCTAACAAAAGAAACAGCAAAACGTCTCAACTCCTGAGAAACAAATTCCATCTTACTAGTCCTATATGACTAGTGAAAAAGGGATAAAGACAAAAACAATGCAAATGGCTCCTTTGGAAATGTATCTCAACAACTAACCTGGCTGTGATAGACAGTATATGCCCCCTCCCCTCATATATGTTGTTAATGTCACTGATGCATTGCACTCAATAAAGCATTTTCAGAAAAAAAATGATTAATTACAGCTGACAGTGACAGACACAGCAGTGGTGGCCACCTCGCTAGGTGGTGTTGAGTTGACTTCTGTCTAGGATTCTGCCTGACAGCTGTCAGCCACAAGGTGATAAAAGACAGTTTATACCTATAAATTACATTTTCTTCAAGAGCACTAAAGGCAAAAAATATTTTTAAAAAAATGACCTTGGACCAAGCAGTAGTTTTCAAAAGCTTCTAAGTTCATTTTTCTCAGAGGATCTTACCAGTTTTCCCATAAGACAATGATGGCCGCATCTCATAAAATCAAATAGAAATGACTCCTGTCAGAATTATAATAAACTAGCTAATATTGAGTATCAAATATTAAAACTGGCAGACCTTTTCATTTATATCCTTGAAAATGGAATTTACAGTGTGCAAATAGATGTCTATATCCTTATTAAGCTTTCTCAGTTGAGTGTATGATAATCAAGACTGGCTACACACTTTGCAGAGTTTAGTGCAAGAGGAACATGACAGGTCTCTTGTTCAAAAGCATTAAAACCTTCAAGGCAGTGACAGCCGACCACTAAACCCAGCATAAGGCATTGTGTGGCTGCCCAGCTTGCACGCCCTGGCTGTAAGTCAGAGTTTTTGTATCAAGTTCCTTGCTATATACTTGTAATTACAAATAAAATACTTCATCTTTTAGAAGAGTAGATGCAGTTCCCCGAGAGTTTCATGCAAAGACCCTGCAGCACAGAAAAGTGTGGTGTGTCTGGCTAAAGCTCCCCAGGAAGTCAGAGGAACACTCAGGCAATAACAACCTAAGTGTCCTAACTCTAGTCCAGCTCTCTGTTTTCTTTATCAGATTTCATCTCCAAATCGAACTCCAATTTCAAGGAATGGCAAAGACATTTATGACCAATATACCCTGCTTCCCCTGAAAACATCACCTCTGGAGTCGATTCTTGGAATTTAATTGTATAAGACAAACAACAACAGCTGCTTTTGTGAATTCTTTGTCTGCCCCCATTCAGGGTCCACAACATGGGAGCATTGGGGAAATTAGAAAACTCATAAAGCAGCAGCCGTTTTCTATCCGGCACAACTGAGAGACACAATTAATAAAAATGGAGAGACGACAGCCTAGCGGCACCCAAAGCAATAACTCCTTGTATGAATATGAGAGATCGGTCCCAGGGCATCTTGGGGCAGGTTTCTGCTCTGTTGAGTACATTGTCAGACAACACATTTCATATCATGGAACATGTCCTCTTTCTGAAGATGTGGAAAAGGGACACCGGAGGAAACATAAAAGTCAAAGGAAATAGGAATGCCTGTGAAACTCAACACATGTTTCTTAGAGCAATAAAGGTGATCTGGCTTGGGAAGACGGTCCCAGGAGTGATCGGAAATTGGGAAAACATTCATGCTGTGGGAGAACTTGAACATGTGCCAAGTATAGACACCACAGCATGAAAGGCCAAGCAGTGGCAAGTATTTCCTTCCAGGGAGCAACCATGAGGCCATCCATTTCTCATTGCTGCTTTGGTGCATTTGGGGAATTTTGATGTGCTCGGTCATATACTCAGCCACATTGACTCCTATGATCTGTCATTCTGTTCACCGTACACAGGTATAAATTCAATGCAATTGTCATGTTATTCTGTGTCTTATCTCCACAAAGTCTGCCTCCCATTAATCTTACCTGTGAATTAAAAGTGCTAGTCAAGAGGTTTCATCAGGTATTCGCTAAGAAGGGAAGGAGCCTTGGTGTGTCAACAGCACTCTTGTCAAGAATTGTCCGAAGTGACTGTTGTTTTAAACTGGTGAAGAGAATGTTTCCAGATTTCCTCTCCTCTCTTTCAAATGCCCCTAAACTGGCTGTCACTCACTCCAATTTCACTGTCTCCAATGGCGCCTTCCATCCTCTGACCGAGAGGCATGAAGGGCCTTCTCTGGGGCCCAGGCGTTTCTCACCAGGAAAAGTCTATCCAGGTGGGGACTTTTGTCCTTCAGAGAGCCTGTTAATTTGTCTAAGTTCCTTTCCCTGAATTATAAAATCTATAAAACTCCTACTAGCTGCCTTAGGTATATAATTTCTAGATGTTTATAAACACTATACATGGAAATGTCATTCACACTTCAAAACTAAGTGGGAGTGGAGGTAGGTTTTAAACATAAAGATGTGAAGCAAGGGGTATAGCTTGCCGCCGTGGGGAGACGACATGAATTGCAGTATCCAGTCTCCTGAGACAGCAGAAATTGCAGGAGGGACTTGCTCCACGTGGGGATGTAGAGGAGGGAACATAGTTTCAATTTTTTTTCCTGTTGAATTAAATTAGGCTAAACATGTGGCCTTCTCTACAAAATCTCTCCAGACGTCCTGGCATACTTTGTAAATAAGTGTATTACAGAACAAGTATTTATCATTTCAATTTTTTATATCTATCCCTATTAGATTGTGTACCTTTTGAAGCACAAGCATATGCTGTTGTTTTGTCTCCAGAACCTAGCCTGGTACATGGCAAATCAAATCCATGACAATAGCAACAATTTTAATGTTGCCTTAAACTCTGACAATATATCAGGCATTGCGCTAAATTCTTAGTATTCATAATATTAGTCCATCTTCCTAGTAACCCAAAGATTTGAATACTTGTTATTATTTTACTAATGGGAAAACGGAGGCTTATAATTACACACACACTAAATCCAGGCTTTGTGTTCAGGGAATGATCAACCGCCAGAAGTCCCTTCCTAGTTAAATCTTCCCAGTTTAGCTTTTCTTCTATTTTAGCAGCAACTTCTGAGTACTGAAATGTATGTAAAAGAAAGACTGGCGCTCCAGTAAGGGTCCCCAGGCAATGCTTTTGGCAGGTCCAAACCAGCAACTCCAGTATTGTAGGCGCTGCTGGCGCAGTGGCCTCCCTTAAACTTAGAGGCATGGCCATGCTGGCAGCAGGAGGTGCTTCCTCCCGTTTAACAAGGGACACACCCAGACCACAAGTTCTCAATGTCCTGGTTTTATTTAACTTGATTACTTCTATGTCCATGAGCAGAGAAGGTCTGGATATGTGTTTTCACCTTTGTGTTTTGTTTTCTTTAAATTGCTCCCACACAGAGACCGCAGTTGGGCCTATTTCATGTCATCCTGAAGCCCTTTCGTTTTTATCATTTCTCTTTGAATTACCACGTTAGTGGAAAGCACAATCAACCGGCGGATGTGGGGCTCGCTTTTGTTGTGTTTTCGTCCACAGTAACTAGTGTTATTTCTCATCCTCTTTGTATACTTCGACCGGGAGAAGAGGAAGATTCTACCTTTATCATTCCCTTTACTCTCTCTACACATTACTACCTCCCCAGGAGAAGCCAAAGTGACTGCTCAGAGCTAAGTATTGAATGACACCCAACCATTAGAGGTCTTTGGCTTCCAGTCCTTTCACCAAACGCAGCCTCGTCTCTCCTGTGTCTGGAATTCACGAGGAGGCACAGGATGGAGCCCACCAGCCTCCTCATACTCTCAGCTCCATCTCGGATTGGGGAAGCAGGGTGTATGCAGCATACTTTCCATTCTTGTCCCTGTGACTTGTAGATAAAATGATTCAGAGCCCACTCCACAGACCCCCGAAATAGAAAGAGTAAGATAGTGTGATGCTTTGTCTTACCAGGCTGATGTTTCCTGAAGAAGAAACAGCAATGAACTCCAGAAAAATCCTACACTTGTTTGTCTGATATGCTTGGATGGCAACAAGTCATGATGGCCCTTTATTTCTCATTTAGCTATTGTTTTGTTTTGGTTTCTTTTGTTGATTGTCATCAACCTCAAAAAGGTGGGATGATGAATAATGCTATTTCAGTACCAAAACCCCACCTTGCATACTTAACGACTAGGTATGCCTTTCCTTTTACTTTGCAATCTTCCAGGTACAGTTAGTGCAAAGAGAGGAATCCAGTAGAAGGGGAGGGAACTTGAGGAGACAGAGGGAACTCTCCAGTTCAACCATTAGACCGTGAGGTATCCTGGGGCTCTGCCACCCGGGGGGCTTCCTTCCTTCCCTGGCTGGGTGTGGCAGGTATTGGTAGTTGTCCACCAATATTCATACCCTCCTTCCAAAGTCAGCTGAGTGTACGGCCAGTCCACAAAAGACTTTACGTCCCAGGCTGCTGTATGGCCAAATGACAAAGCGCTAAGCAGCAGTGGTATGTGTGCCACTTCTAGATCTTATTTTAAATAGAACAAGTCTGCTCTCTCCTTGTGTCTCTCCTCTTTGCCATTGTCTGGCTTATAGGTGTGATGGCAGGGACCCAGAGGTGCAAGTGTGTACTGAGAATGGTAGAGCTTCCCCAGTGACCATGGCTTCTTATTTTTACTATTATGTGAAAAAAAGTAAGCTCCTATAATGCTTAAGCCATTGTGTCTTGAGTATTTCTGTGACATTAGTTAAGCTATACCCCAACGAACACAAGGTAAGGAATTCCTCAGAAACCTGGCCTACTCTGTTTCACTGTGTTTTCTTTCCCCCAAATCCCCGATTACACAGATCCCAGTTCACACCATAATTTCTGAGATGTCTTTGGTCATGATGCATTTGAGAGATAAGGAGCCAACTTATCTCCGGGTACAAAGAGGTCTGTACTCCTTCCTCTCTACTGGTGTTCTTCTAAGCTGACAATATCTTCCTTCCTTTTAAAATCAGAGATGGTCATATTTCTGTTACTACTCCTATTTTTAATCCTTCCCAAAAATAAATGAAAACTTGTATATTTTGAGTTTACCTTTGCAAATACAAGTACAGAATGATGGATGAGGCCTCCTGCTCATCCATCAGTAATTTCAACATGGTTCTTTTTTTTTTTTTCCCCATTGTAGGGGCTGCCTTCATTGGCCTTGCCGTAATGAATGCATTTGTTCTTCTGAAACATTTTTCACTAACATGAATAGTAAACATTGCTCCAAAAAAGAGCTCAAAGGAAAAAATCCTCTATATAAATTTCCACACATTGCAGAATCTATGGAAGATAAGATTGTATAATTCAGAGAATTCTCATTTCAAATTAGGCAGAACTGGGTTTAAATATCATTTGTTATCTGTGATTATTGGTCAGACCTCAGTTTCTCATCTATGAAAGAACATAACCTTATGCAGATTAAGTGGGATAATACATGCAACCTGTAGTTTGTAGCGTGAATGACACATTGCCAACACATGGTATCACTCACCGCTAATTCTTCTCTTTATAGTATATGTTTTGATTCTTTTCTAAATTCATCTTCCCAAGTTATTGACTGTTAGTATATGAAGCCAAGATGTTTGCCTGGTTGAGGGAGAGTGAATGTTTTGTCAAGCCATTGGGGGCTACTCCAAATTCACAAAAACAACACAAAATGCTTACTGAACTGTAGAACACTAATTATGCACTCTATTTATAATAATCTTACAAAGTCTCATTACCTACAACAGTCACAGTGCATTCATCTCATTTATGTCTAGGCTAGGAAAATTACAGGAAGGCCTTGTCATTCTTTTTGGAGTTTTCTGTATTTGGTGACATTTCCCCAGCTTGCTGCAAAACAGCAGCTGCAATTAATTACTTTTTGAATCTACTAGAGGACAGCTTGTAAGTTTTCTGCTGCCCTCTGTCAATTCTGGCACAATGAGTTCTCTTTCAGACTTGCATTTTACAACTTGCATTTTAAGTATTTCAAAGATTTCAGGGCCTGAACATGGTAGAATGAGGGACCACTTTGTATTTAGCATTTTTTCAGATTATGCAGCACTATAATGATAATCAACTTGGGATCTTAATGTTTGTAATTAACAAATGTTTTTACTTTTCAAAAAGTGTGAACTCTGTCTATGAGTTGTTTGTTTTGTTTCTTCATTTGTTGCTTTCAGTTTTATATCACACATATGAATAAAATTATATGGTTCTTGACTTTTTCTGTCTTATTTCACTTAGCATGATATTCTCAAGATCCATCCACGTTCTTGCAAATGGCAGCATTTCATCTTTTACAGTTGGGTAGTATTCCCCTGTATATGTACCGCATCTTCTCTAGCTAATCATCCATCACAGGATACTCCGTTGTTTCCATGTCTTGGCCATAACAAATAGGACTGCCATGTACATAAGGGTGCATCTATCTGTGCGAATGCTTTCGTATTTGGGGGCCAGATTCAAAGAATACTGTCAGCTGAATTCACACTGAGAACAAAAAGGATTTATTTTTAAAAGGTGCTATAAATGTGGAAACTGGCTTTCCTGCAAGTAAAAGGTCAAAGGTAGTCATATTTGCCTTTGTCCTTCCTTTGCCTTGAATTGTACTCAAGAACACAATTGTTCTCGTATTTTAACAGCAGTAAAACAAGATGTTGGAGGATAACATTTTGGGCATGAGATTGACTGAGGTGTCAATATGATAGTTTACCAGGGAGTCATTCCTAAGTGAAAGACAAAGTCTCCATGTGTAGATTTTCAACACGTGTGATCCACAGCTTGTTTCCAGAATCCTGAGTCTTTTCATCCACTTCATCAACATAAGGGGCCAGAGTGGGAGGGAAGGTTCTGTGAAAGAGAATGGTGAACACAGTTCTTCAGCGAGAGCTGCTGCTTTGCTGGACCCTCACCGCCTCTGTTTAAGAGATGAGGAGCAAGGCCCCATCTGATCATTTCAAGCTTGGAGAAGAGACTTTGAGGGTGTCAAGATATAATTTTCAAAAAGCTAATTCTTACACAATAAACAGGGAGTCTATGTCAATAACTTATTTAACTCATTAATAAGTAGACCAACCTGATGACAAAAAAATGCCAGATAAGATTTCAAAGTTAGAAAATTGTGTAGTATCCTATAGGACAAAAATATATAAAATCATATAAATTAATCATCTTGTCTACTAAAACATCATTTGCATCTCTACTGATACCAAGTAATTTATAACTAATCAATATTCTATAAACTAATATATAACTTTTCAGAGTCTGAGTCCTAATTATTAGTAAATACTAAGCCAAATATGTTATTTTTTTTCTATAGTGACAGATGACCTTTGGACGGGCTAGTCAGACAATATGAATTTGAAAGGACACATGGTAATCTTTTCTGCCTTAGTTATATTTTGGATAATATTCTTGGTTAGGGATCAATCAGATGGTTTTCAGATGTACTCCCTGCAGTTCAAAGACCGAGAGCTATGCCTGACTCCTCTCTGAAGTAGCTTAAGTGGACTACAGCTGGAGTCGGATCAGATCCCCAGAAATCTAGAAGGTGGTTGTCAGGCAGACTAGCATCCTTGGTGAGAGAGTCAGTTTAGGGTATTGCACTGTCATCATCCTGACACCCCAGTTACTATAGGAGTGTCCTCCACTGACCAGGGCCTTGTGGTTGACAGAATAAGTACAGAATCCCCCCGGTCCTGATCAGTGTGGCCTTCTGTAGGGACACTAGGACCTAAGTAGAAAGTCTGGGTGTGCTCTTTGCTGCCCAGGGGCTGAATTAAGGACTACAGAAGACCACCCAGAATGTAGATCTATCTGGCTGATCATGACAACTGCAGGAAAGAAGGGCCAAGCAGGCAACCTCTGAAGTGACAAAAAAACACCCACAAAAGAAAAATTTAGCTTTTATCACTAGCTAGGCCCACTCATGATTACTAACTTTAGCCATCTGCCAGGCCCATATTGCTAACAAGTAAAACAAGTATGAACTGGCCTATAGATTCATCTGCCTCAGCTGTTGCCCTGTCAGGAAAATGGAGAACATTAGCATGAAGAAGGCAGAAAGGAGGAGTACCTCGCAGACTTTCCCATACAGGCTTTCTACCTGAAGTAGGTTAAATCCACTTTTTAAAAAATTTTTGGTTTTCTTCAGTTTTTCTAACCACGCACATTGCAGATATACTGTGGTAAATATTTTAATTTTAGTTGAACCATATTATCTTTTTTTCTTGAATGTTACTGATGTATAATTGACATATAGTATTTCATTGGGTTGGCCAAAAAGTACATTTAGTTTTTTCTGTAGGATGGGTCTAGTGGTACTTAGCTATTTTTACCTTCATTTGAAACAATTTTGTTAGATTGTATTGTGATCATTGTCATACCAGTGTGCATTTGAAAAAAACTTATCAAAATTGATAAATTTTTGTGTAGCCATTTAACATTGAAGATGGAAAAAAATATGCAACATTTTTGGCATGTTATGCTTTATTATTTCAAGAAAAGTAAAAACACAACTGAAATGCAAAAAAAAAACCATTGTGCAGTGTATGGAGAAGCTGCTGTGACTGATCAAACTTGTGGAAATGGTTTGTGAAGTTTTGTGCTGGAGATTTCTCACTGGACAATGCTCCATGGTTGGGTAGACCAGTTGAAGTTGATGTCAATCAAATCAAAACATTAATTCAGAAAATCAACATTATACCACGTGGGAGATAACCAACATACTCAAAATGTAAAAATAAATATAGTTATTAGTGAAAATGAAAAATGTCTATTTTGCAGAAAAAACTAAATGGACTGTTTAGCGAACCCAATATTTGTTTAAGGTATATACTGCAAAATGATTACCACACTAAGTTTAGTTAACATCCATTACTTCACATAGTTACAAATTTTTTTTCGTGATGGGAATTTTAGGATCTGCTAACTTAGCAACTTTCAAATATAGAATACAGTATTGTTAACTGTAGTTGCCGTGCTGTTCATTTCTTCCTCAGAAGTCATTTGTTTTATGTCTGGAAGTTCGTAACTTTTGACCCACCTCACCCATTTCCACCGTCTGTCTGAGTGAATTAAGTCTGAGATTTACCACTAAGTCAAGTTTAGAAGTTTTAAATCTTATATGGAACTAGATGTCAACTTTATTGAATATTTGAACTGTGACTTTTTATAACTAACAATGACTGTTGTCATTTGCTTTTAACTTGAATGGGAATACAAAGGCACTGGGGTTGCCCAAGTTTTCCTTGAGGGGTAGGGAAGAATGTATTCCTCTAAATAAGACTTCAAAGGGAAATACAAATGCGTTACAGTTACAATACAATAGTCATGATTTTTCATTAGTGGTACAAACTGCTTACCTTAGATGAGGAAACCAGGGAATGAGACTAACACAGATTTCAGGGGTCACATCTACTCACCCCACCACTATCCCACATTACTATTTTGGGGTTTATAATTTGAAGGTAAAACTTTACCACCAAGTTGATAGAGAAGAACAATTAAAGAAACAAAAATTGTTGTAAATGATACTTTGGGTTTTCTGTTTCCACTTGCTGAGATGGCACCACGGGCAGAGGGCTCCAAACCGGGCCTAGAAGATAGTCCAACAATAGAGCGAGAGAAAGGAAGATAAACACCAATGTGAGCGAGAAACATTGATTGGTGCCCATTTGAACCTGCAACCTAGGACTTCCGCCAAGATGGCGGCGTAGGTGGACGCACTTGCCACCCGCACATCCAGAGTGTCTAAACAACGAACGCAGTAGCGAAAAATTAAACAACCAGAATGGACAGAATCGAACGGAAGGGAAGTCTGACACCCAGGAGGTAGGAGAAGACGAACATCCAGGCTGGTAAGCGGGGCAGTACCGGGTGGAGGGATGGAGTGAGAGGCAGCTCTCACGGAGGGACTCACGCCGCCAGTGCCTGAACAGGGCGTGGCCCCGAACAACGGGTGAATCCCGCAAGCCGGGGACGCCGCCAGAGAGAGGCCAGGGCTGAGCCAGCAGAACCGAGTCTGGCAGAGGAGGCGGTGGGGAGCTGGGGAGCGGAGGAGTGACAGGAGCCCTCGGTGATCGGAGGTCGCCATTGCTTCTTCCCAGGCCCCGCCCCCAGAGGCAACGTCACCCAAAAAGCAATCCAGGTTGCCGGCACCTGCGAGCCAACAAGTGCACCGAGATAAAAAGAATGAAAATGGCCAAAATGAAAGATCAGAACAAATTACAACTAATGGATGACGACATAGTCAACCTATCAGATGCGCAGTTTAAAATTCTTGTAATCAAAATGCTAACAAAACTGGAAGATAGGTGGATGCAAATAATTGAAGAGATGAATAATACGATAAGGATAATGGAGGAAGATTTACAGGGAACCAACAGGGAAAAAAAGGAAGTTGGATCTCAAACCAATGGGGTGGACCAGAAGGAAGAAACAAGAATTCAAAAAAATGAGGAGGGCCTCAGGAACCTCAGAGACATTTGTAAACGACCCAATATCAGGATCATAGGGCTGCCAGAAGGACAAGAGGAACGCCAAGAAATTGAACGTATTTTTGAACAGATAATGAAGGAAAACTTCCCAGATATGGCAAAGGAAATAGGCTTCCTGGAAATCCAAGAAGCTCAGAGAACCCCAAAGAAGCGGGACCCAAAGAGGAGCACATCAAGGCACATCATAATTATATTACCCAAGGTCAAGAATAAGAAAAGAATCTTACAAGCAGCAAGAGAAAAAGAGACAGTTACCTACAAAGGAATCCCCATAAGACTGTCAGCGGATTTCTCAAAGGAGACCTTCCAAGCAAGAAGGGGCTGGAGAGAGATATTTCAAATCATGAAAAGCAAGGGCCTACAACCAAGAATAAT